>JAYJLV010044412.1:0-21942 GCA_036873485.1 Torymus texanus
TGTATATTCTATGATTGTATGGCGATATACGGTCCAAAATCAGACCTTATCGAAAATAAAGAAGTTTAAATCAAATCTCTCTCTCGCTCTTTCTCCCACTCGGTTGCAGTCAACGAGCCTCGATGAAACGTCCTAACGTGAACGTATACGAGTGTGAAACGTGATATTTTTTAAATATCGATGCGAATATACTAGTTTCGCGCGCTGCTTGCTTAATCCGCTAAAACTCGTGCAGTCTATTGTAAACTAAAACTGAAATTAATCAGTTTCATGCAGATAGAATGAAACTGTAGCTTCAGTCGAAATTCAGACAAAACGTGGAAAACGAATTCGATCGATCGAGAGAGAGAGAGAGAGAGGAGGGAGGGAGTTCTACGAGCATTCGATTATTTCCTGCACAAAACGTCGAATAAAGGGCAAATTACACGAAAAGGAGAGCGGTGGGAAGAGATGATCGAGCAATTATTTCTGTTCAATTATGTGTATATTCAATCATTGTAATATGGAGTAAAGGCTACAGATAAGCCGTTCTATAAAAGGTTTACATTTGTTGCTGCGCAAACTCATTAGACAGTGTAATCCCAAGTCAATAACTGTTGGAGCTAGTGTAGGAAGTGAAAATTTTATCGACCGTGCTAACTCAGTCTATAAGAACGTGCCCAGCCAGCGCTTGCTTTATTTATGAACGTCTTACCTGGCCGTAACCGAGAGAAAACAAGTGAGAGAGAGAGAGAGAGAACGAGAGAGAGAGAGAGAGAGAGAGAGAGAGAGAGAGAGAGAGAGAAAGTGGGAATTTTATGAGAGCGTAATGAACGCTATGACGAACACCTCTTTATTACGGTTCCACTAGAAATTGCAACTGTAGCTCAAGAAAAGCAAGAAAGGTAGGAGGAGTAAGCCTTTTGACTTTCATGAAATTCCAATCTTACGAATTATTGCGGGTAAATTGCAATTTCATTAGATAATTTATTTTGCCAAGTATAATCATTCTCTAAGTCTTTTTAAATTTCATCTTCTCTAAAAAGTTACATTAATCCATATATATGAAAAGTGTAATAATATTTGTAGGTGAGAAATGGTATGCTCAAGTTTCATTTTAAACTATTCAATATGTATTTGCTTCTTTAAATCTATACTCATATGAAAGAAAGGCGTAAGTCACTTGAAAATGTTTAAGAGAAATCAACGTTTATATTATTCATCAATTATGGTTTGAAAGTGGATTTATGTCCTTTACCGAAATACTTTTTTTTTAAGTAATGTTCACTATTTACTGTAGTGCAAGTTTACTATAGTATTTTCTTCATGGAATATGTAGCGCTTTTTGGTCGTTATATTTTGAGTAAATTGACACTTCGTAGGAATGGGAATCGAATTGATGTATTAAGAGAGATTGATGTATTATTATTTTAGGTTTCTCATGCTCTATTAAAAAGGATATCTTCAATCTTTTAATAAAAAGAAAGCAAACATTTTGAAGATTTCGTAGCGGTAAGACGCAGATGGGCGAATTCAAGCATTGACCTAGCCTCCCCCACGTAGCACCAAGCACGGCGTGCATCCCGCTAACCTAGGCTACTGCAATTAAGCGTTTATAGCAATTTCAGCGCGGTTCAAACAATGGACCATCGACGCTGACAGGCACAATCGGATCGGTGGTCCGATACAACGCGGATATTCTTGGGACTGGCCACTGAATCGTCGGGCGCGCGCGCAGCGGTAATTGGTAGCCTGGTAATTAAATCAAATGACTTTCCGATAGCGAAACGACGGGATAACAGCAGAGCGAACGAGAAGCAGAGAGATTGAGAAGGTGAGAGTGAGGAGCAGGAAAATATGAGACAACAAAATAAAAGCAGCAGTTGGTGATACGAGGGTCCAGCGAGGCAAAGAAAAAGAGAGAGAGAGAGAGAGAGAGAGAGAGAGAGAGAGAGAGAGAGAGAGAGAGAGAGAGAGAGAGAGAGAGAGAGAGAGTTGAATTCCCGTCGAGCCGATCATTGTCGGGCTTTATTATCTCTCGTCTCTTGTTTGTCTCCCGCCAACTCCCGCTTCTCATTCGACGATGTGCCAGATAGCCGTCACCGACGCCAACTTATTTAAAACTTCGCGGGAGTCTTTAATTAAAAAAGTTTACGCCCTTTGCCAGTCTAATAGTCGACTGAGGAAGCGTCCGTCCTCGACGACGTCGATATCGCGCAGGCGTAGTGGGCATTACTTCTGATATAATAGAAAATTATCAGATGCGTCGGTCTACCGAAATTACAAAACACAGCGTACAAGGCATTTTTAGAATCAATTTTGCATTTTCCAACACCATTAATTAAGGTATTTTCTATTCAACTTTTCAAGGGTATACAAATAATTAAAACGTTTTTTAAACTTTTTCAATTAAACACTAGCTTCGTAAAGTCTGTTCAGCATAAAAACGTTTCGGTAGAAGTAATATTATACGATGGAAAATACAATTTTTACAAGCATTATGCTGCGTACTTTAATCTGCTATTGAATGTTATTCAATAAAGTGATACAAATTGTAGTGGCAAATACACAATGAGATATAAATACATAATAATTTCAACAATAAACGAAAGGTTTTTTTTGGGAGTATTTTAAATGACTTTTATAGATTCAATTAATAATGATGGAAACATTTTATTGGTTGTAATAGGATATTGCTGAAAAGGCTACAAACTACTCAAGTTAGTCAGTGAAGCTTTAAAACTCTCATACGTTTCATAGTGAGGTTTCGAATTAACTCGTTTGAGGGTGTTTAACCTGTTTCACGTCTGACTAGCTTCTCTTTTTCCTTCTCTCACACTCTCCCTTACTCTCTTTGTCGAAATGAATGTGGAAATATTCAGCATGTTAACGTCTTTTCGACACTGCCATGAGTGATGTATAATGTAAATGTCAACGAAAATATAATTTTATACCACTCTAACCTCAAAATCATAACTTTAATATGATTATTCGGCTCCTGGTGCGTAAGGTGATTTTTACCGCATTCGACTTTTCTCACTCGCTTCGCTCGTGCGAAAAACGTCTCATGCGGTAAGTATCATAATGTACTATAATCTGACACTAAGAATAATTTCATGTTTACATTGTTCCTACCACTAAACTTTCTCCTTGTTCGGTAAGATTATTTTTTAATTTGAGTTAATTATTCAAGTTCGTTATGCTGCTTGCGGGTTTCTCAATAAAATATACTAAACTATCATGAAAAGTTATCGAGTAATTAAGTACAGTTAGATGAAATTATTTATTAATTAAAATAGGGATCGTCCGAGGTTAATTATGGCATTAATTAAATTTGAACAACTAACGAAGAATTCTATCAAAGCTTTGACTATATTAAGCCCAAATTTCGGAAATCTTGGTTACTCTCTTATTCAGGACTACAAAATTAATATAACAACGTTCATCGGAAAATGATAAATTAAAAAATCAAATATACAACAGGAGATTTTAAAATTCATAATATGGATCGTATTAAGTAATTAAAAACAGTTTCATTTCGGGGTTCTTTTAACCGACAATTAATTTTGACTGATGTAAGTATATCTTTCCTTCATGTTTGACATGTTAAATCTGCAACATTTTGATCCCTCTTTTGCTTTTTATAACTCATAGTTTTATTAAAGTTTTTAATTTAAAACGACCCATGTAGTAAATTTTTCACTTAATGGTATTTTAGTTTTCGTGATTCTTTTTGTGATGTATTTTATATTTTTATTTTTATTTTATTATCTACCAGAGAACACTGTTATATTAGTCGGCTTAATAGAGTCAAAGCTTTCACAAAATTGTTCGTTAGTCGTTCGAATCGGATTTAATACGAAATTATTAATTGGTGATTGATGTAGTGGACTAATATTTTATGAAATTTTACTTCTAAATAAATATCTCAATGAATATATGGATGTTTTTTCAACAAAATAAAATACAACCATTTTGGCCATTTTATGTTATTATTTACATTTTAAATTCTATAAATTTTTTTTAATTTTAGAATATACTGTTAATGTTGTTTGTAGCTGAAGTGAACGTCACGAAAAAATAGGCCGCGGCTGGCCATGGTGATTCCGGCACTTGCAGTAATCTGAAACACGAAATTCAGACTAATTATTATTTTATAGACTTGTGGCTATGGTCATTGGTAGATTAAAACAATTTTATCAATAAAAAAATATTGCAAACTTTAAAAGAAGTTAAGAAATCGTTTTTTTTTTTTTTGTTGAAAATAGGATCAAAAAACAAGAAATAATTGTAATAAATAAATAGTTCTGCTACCTGACGAAGCTATTCATGAATACAATAACGTATCAAAAATTTTGTGTGGAGAAAAACACGTTTAAAGTTAGAGTAACAGATTTTTGCAGAAAATTTATACTTACACTTATCAGCTATGCCCGGCGCATACGTTAAACCTGCAGTTTCTTCATAGGCCTCGTTTTCAGAAACTTTATCGATTTTTTGAAGTTCATAAATCAGATTACACCCTTAAAATTTGACGTAAAATTTAGCATCGCCCTGCTCGCTCGACGTCATTTCGTTCCTACTCGCCAAGCAGGACGCTGCCGCGTCCTTTGATCTGTAAAAAAGTATAAAACTTAATTAAAATCAGTTGAGTGACCGAATGACTATCTATTATAATATAGATCATCGAAAAAAAATAAATATATTCTATGTGAGTGTTGTCTGACTGTAACTCAGTGGTTCTACTGCTGTAAAGTCAATAGCGTTACATGGTAAAGAATTCTAATATTATAAAAACTTGTTTAATTCTCAACAATTTAATAATATTATAATAATAACTTTATTCTAGGTTAGAATTTTCATAATAATAATACTCTTAGATTCAAGAAAATCGGTTCCATTTAAAGATATATTTATTTCTCAAACATTCTGAGAATGTATACGATATCTGTCAGAAGCCAGGTGAGAACATACAGCTCGAGCGTCGCGATATCAAAAGACTTTTCATCCCGTCTTCTCTCTACTTCCATTTCATGAAATATATCCGGCGTACTTAGTAGAAATATCGACTTTAATAAATACTCCAAGTCGCGTCGTCGCGAGCGGATGGAAGTCTCACTGCTCTTGCCTGCGCGACTCTCCTTCTTTCCCTCCCTCACTCAGCAGGAAATGCGCGAAATGAAATTCGGGACCGTGTAAATGGGCAGGTGGTAACTCGATATCGGCCAGAAAAGGGCTTAAGTAATCCTATTTCCGCGTTTCCTCGGTAAAATGCACGCCGCATTTTCCCTCTTTCCCTCTCTACCCCCCACCTCTCTAACGCAACCTTTTTTCTCCTTTTTTTCATGGTTGATACTCCAGTGCGCGACCGCACGCTTCATTAAAAACGCTTTGAATGCAGAGTTCGTCAAAGGTATTTTATAATTACCGGAGAGTATTATTCAGCTCGACTGCCCTTGTAACTTTTAAATAATTTGTCGTTATTAAGTTTGATATCGGCATATATCTAGTTGCTAGAAACTTCGGATCTAGTCAAAAGAATCTAGCTCTCTGCATTTCTTTCTGTTCTTTTTAACACATACTATCAAGTTTTATTTCGAATGCATTTATATTTATAAGGGACAAAAGGTGAATAGATTAGAGAAAAACCTACGTTTTCAGGAATATTTTTTCCAATAATTTTTTATCAAGCAGATCGTAACATAAGGCGCGAAATCGTGAATTCAGCGACGAATGTTTATACATTCGCCACGGAATTTCAAGGATTCCTTGATTTTCTCCGAGTAAACAATCTAACAATCGAGTTCTAGCGAGTGAGCAGAGAATAGGGAATCTAGGGCTGCGGCCGCGCCGCTGGGTCTTGCAGCCCCACGTACTGTGGAATGTAAATGAGTGCAGCAATGCCGAGAATAAACTCGGCAGTCGAACAGTTTTGATGTTTATGCAGTATCTCTGCGTATTCGCGTTTGGTTTGAGCAGCGTTAATGAAGCAACGTGTTTGCAGCCTTTGCACACCGGGGACTCTCAAAGGCTTCGACTTTCTCGCTCTGGCTAAACTATTTTCCCTCCCGGTATGTTATGTTGATCGAACAACTTTCTTCCTCTCTGCCCCGAAGCTGGCGAGCCAGCGTTTTTTTTTTCGTATAAACTTTCTTCTACCTTTCCATTACTTTGCATTTCCCATGCATACGTTTTTCAAACTTCACCCTCCAAACTCTTTGCATTTCCACCTTATGCATTGCATTTTCGGAATCATGAATGAATACGCAATATTGATTAAAAAAAAATCGCAAAAAATATAAAAATGCAAATAAAATTTCAGATCTGGATTACGGATTTTTCATTCAAACTTTGAGATATGTTTTTAGATGCCAAAATATGAAGGAAGGCGCAATATTAGACCCTAACGCTATGATAAACTGATGTTATCGACATTTTCAGGAGTATTTTAAAGAAATATTGATAAAAATATTCTGTTTTTCATGTTAATTATTCAGTCCAGAAATGCATGAAATATATATATAATACACGCCTTAGTTTTTATTCATTTATCAGCAGTTTTTGCTTGTTAAACTTCAAACTATCATAACTTTGAAAGGAATAGTTATTTTTTAATTCTGTAAAAACTAACGGAAAGCTCTCGCTCTGTTGTTTTTTCTTGTTTTATTTTCTTTTTTTACAAGTGTATATAACGCCTTTTTGGACTGAGTAATTAATATGATAAACAAAATATTTTTATCGATATTTCCTTAATATATTGCTAAAAATGTCGATAACATCATTTTAACATAGCGTTAGGGTCTAATATTGCAGCTTTCTTCATATTTCTCAAATTTTGAAAAAAATCCGTTATCCGGATCTGAGATACTCTCCTTGTTAGTTAAAAGAATGTTGAATTCATTGCAACGGCGAGTAAATAGGAATGACCTATTCTGCGTGGAAGCATTTTCTTTTGGTTTAGTTCCGCCACGAAGAAAGTGCGTAGGTGCATCGTAAAAATGTATTTTTGTGCGTTTCGCCTTTATTGGCCTCATAAAAAGGTTGGAAGAAGAGAGGGATGAGCGTTCGCGCACGTCAAATGCGTTTCAATTTAAGTTTTCCCCGGCGTTGCATTTATCACAGAGCTGCTGCGAGTTGGTTTAGGATGAATTTATGAAAATTTCATACGCAAACACACTTTGGCTCGCTTACTCTTAAACCGAAGCAAAACCTTACGGCGCGCTTTAAATGTGTATTTCTATTTTGTACTTTCATGTTTTTCTTTTCCATAAATATGAAACACAGTCAATTTATTGTTTATTTGGTATTATTGAGAATTCAGGATTTCTATCGAATCAAAGTATGAATTATAATAAATATTTTTATCTCAACATTTTTTTTTACTTCTACACGTGATCATGTATTATTAAAATATTTTTCAATAATTTCCCGTCAAAACTAGTTTCACTTGTTAATTGGACACATTTAAAATTGCAATTAAAATTTTCATAGTACATCATTGTTTGTAAATATATCTACATAGCACAATTTTTAATTAATAAACCTATTCCTGATTGTTTTGCTGCTTTTTTAAAATATGAAGTGGCTTTTCAGTTCAAATTTCGTTTGGCTTCGTTTTCAATGTTATAGTTTAATGTTATTAAGAGTGAACAATATTCTCTGTTCAATGCTTAATGTAAATTTTATTTTTCACAAAGTAAACATTATAATATTATAAAAGTTCCTTACTGCACTTGGAATAACATCGCACTGGAAATTTTCACGCTGCAACAATGCGATTGTTTGCGAGCACGAAATCATCGCTGTCAGAAACTCGGCTTTGCTGAAACATGAGGGTCGTTATACGTATACCGCGAGTGAAACTCGCAGGTGGCTATTTTGCATTCTCTCAAGCTTGCGCGTACACGAAGGGGTGCGGATGATAGCAATATAGAGCATGCTGCAGTAGGACGTAAGCAGAATCAGCAGATGGCTACCGGGACCGCAGCGTCCGGATTCATTTCATCACGTCGAAGTGGCCTTCAAGAAATGCAATTTAGCCAGCAACCAATGACGAGATGTCCCGAATAATTGGTGCTTAACTCTCGAATGTGATGACCAAACGGTGTGTACGCAATGGGGCGAAATTGAACCTTGATTTGTATTGTTAGGTATCATTATTGTTGTTTGCTTCAAGACTTTGAGTTTGAAGAAATTAATACGTTAATACAAGGGGCGCAATTCGGAAAATGCAATTCGTAAATTTTATTTGATACGCAAGAATGATTGATACCATTTCAAGCGTACTCGGAATTTCCAAGCAATTTATAAGAGTTTAGTAACATAAAAATTGCAAAACCACTTTGATACCCAGAATAGGTTGTAAATGCAACTCGATTCATCTTTAGTACGTTGTAGTAAGTGTTGGGCGCTATACCACGGTATTGAAAATCTTTCCTCCAGCCATAGTAAGAAAGGAAAAGAATGTTTATGACACGTAACTCGTAAATGTATGAATGCGAAAAGAGCGCTTTTCTCACAAATGACTGAATTTCATCACCGGTACACAATTTATGGCAAGAATAGAATGCTTGAAATGAAAATAGAGACACTATTGAGTCCTAGTAAATCATGCGGAAAATAAATCCAAAGCTGAAATAAGTTTGTATTCATGTTAGTTATAGTATATATTTTAAAATAAAAAAGTTATAGTTGTTATTATATTATAGCTACATAGAATTCTATTCACGTTTTACTTAAATATTATAAAAAATCTTTAATTACCTTTCTACCCATAATTCTCCCTTATCCAGCCCGACCTTAAAGGTTCGCATGGAAACTTATCAGATTTGTTCGTACTCACCGTTTTTTCTCGCACAGCATCGTTTAACTTTCACAAGAGTGCGATCCGTGTCGAGTCGACAACGATGGTCGTGCAAAAGTAGTCACTCACTCACGGCACGCTGGGTACCTCGGCACTTTTTGAGCAGGCGTAAACTGGCCGGGTTGTAAAAGCGGACGTAAGAATCTTGAGAACAAGCAGGTACGACGATTTACGTCGTGAGCCTGCACTCCAGTGCTGGCCAGATAGAAGCAGCGCGACGACGAAACCTCTCTCCGCCCATTTTAAGAGTTACGTGCAAGGCCGGCACTTTTTTCGGAAAATTTATTTGAGTGGTACCGTAGCCAGTTAACCATCCTTATTTATTTTAAAGCTATCGCGACGGCTGCTATCCTGTTTTATTTAGGAAGGATAAAATAAGACGTTTGCTGCGTGGTTTCGCTAGCACGCGTTTGTTTCTGTGCGCGTGGAGTTTCATTGTGGCATAAGAGCGATAAATTACGGTAAGGGTTGCAGTAAGAGCCACTTAGGACTTTCTTGCCGTGCGCGTTCACTTTTACCGTTCTTTGCGTACCTGACCTTTTTAACAATGTCCCACGTTGTAGCATTAATTACATACGTACCAGTAATCGGCCTTATGTGTGAATTTAATTGCGAAACTTGTTTGAGCTATTTTACATTTTGTAAAAGTTTTAAAGCGCGTTGATTGTATCATTTTACTTTATTTATTGTTAAAACGATATAATTTCGTAAATATTAAAAGAATCAGTGGTCTAGTATATCCAAAGCTATAAAAAAATATCTTCCAATAATATAAAACTGATAAAATAGCTAAAATAGTTATTAATATAATAAAAAAGTTCTTTGTTCACAAATTTTCACTGTTGCAAAAGTAGATTTTCTTCTATTTTATGCTTTGTATAATTTTATTTAGGATGCCGATATTACTGATGAATATCCGCACGAATGTGAAGAATAAAACGGGGCAAGGAGAGTAAAATTAGAATGTGACGACGTTTAGCAGAAAGTTGAGCGATGCAAAGTATGGCTAACTAGTAGTGTGTCTGACTTGCGAGTCGACGACCCTAATTCAGCCTCCGGCCCGTCATTTTTTATTATTAAAAGTTGCAGTAGCTCACTCATGACATCGATGTAAAAATTGGAAATTTTTTTTTAAATTTGCCAAGTTATATTAATATTTATAGGTCTACCAGGTCGTTGAAGCCACTTTAAATAATAAAAAATGTAATAACAGTAATCTGTACATGGAAAAAATGTATAATTAATATAACCATTTGGCATCAGCTAAATCATTTGATTTAAGAGAAAGTTGAAATGACATTATAAAATAAGTAAAAATAATTTTTATTTGCAATGAAAATAAAATTATATTTGAAATGTAGATTTAACTAGGTTTAAAAAGTGAAAATATCATCGAGAGTGTGATAGAAGAATCTCTTTAAAAAAAAAAAACATCCGTGCAGAGAATCCTTTCAAATTAAGAAACTTTTCCGGAAGTTGGAACTCCATTTATTTTAAAGCTGGTTCAATTTATTACCAAACAATGTAATCTCAAATCGATTCTATAATATTAGGAAGATTCTACTTTTCTTTGATGCTATTTTTACCGATATTGTTATGAATAAAATGGATTTTGGCATTCTAATCTTTAATCAACTATGTAGAAAGTCGAATTAGTCATTAATTTTTTTCCTTGCAACATCTAAAATATTTTGTAATGATCATAAACCTTTGGATTTTGATATCTAATTTCTTAGAAATTGCTTTACGAATTTTCACTTTGTATTTTGTGATTTATGGTATGAAGGGTTGTAAATATCAAAATTATTAAAGTGAAAAATTTTTTAAATTAGAAAACCATATAAAATTGTTTGATTTTAAAAGATTATTTTTAGTTTTTTGTGATTTTTGGCATTTCAAAACGAGTTGCTCTAATAATTTTTATATTTGCAATTCTTTGAACCATAACTGTACAGAGTAAAAAGAATTTTAGCAACTTCAAATTTATTTAAAAAACACATGATAGAATGAAACTGTTACATTCTCAGCTATTTCGTACATTAAAAGGTAATAGGGAAAATTGATTTTCTGTTTTATTATTTACGGTCATCACCAATAACTAAAATCTCTGTGAAGAAGGTGGAAACGGTAGGAAATGATTTGGTATCCTTTTAATATATTAATTATACTATGTTTATTACAGAACAAATAATGTTATGTATTGGTGTCTAATTACTAATACTTTAGGAAATGTAAAATATATAAGACTTTATTTTTATATATAAAACTATCACTAATAAAAAAAAGAGTTCCCTTGAGCTTGAGCAAGTTCTGAGTCCCTTTTCAATATTTGTTAAAACCCTTATGCCACACTCTCTCTCCGTCTTTGAAGAGACCGAGAAAGGGACTCGGCTGGCGTTTGTCATCGATGTCGGAGAACAGTCGTGACCTGGAAAATCGATGACCACGTCTCGGTTTTCGAGTCTCCGTCAGCGAGTAAGAGAGAGAGAGAGAGAGAAGTACAGGAAAGAGGAAGTCTGCAGGGAATCCTTTGTGACAGTCCTTTGTAAACGATTTTCTTTTGTTTCAGGTACGTATGGATATATCTTTTCTCCTTCTTCTACCCCCTGAACCTCCACTCGTCGTTTATCCGGGTTAGGGGCATCGAGTGAGTACGAATATATATATATATATATACACACGTATTTTTCCTCTGCGATGTTTCTATCTCTTATTTATGCCGATACTCTGATTCCCGATCTTTTTTGTTGCCCTTAATTAAACAGCAACTCGCACAAGCTGCCAAAAATCGATGTTATCTTGACGGCTACACATTAAGTGGTACTTAGAAATCAATAACAGTCTTCACTCATTTTTTAGATATGAAATATAATGTGATAATAACTTATATATTGTTTAAAGGTTTTTATAAAAGTGTATTTGTGGTTTTCAGAGCTACTTATTATTAATTAATACTAAAAATAAATAAATTCTTAATTAAGTTCTTATTATTGATATCCAAATTTATAATTAAATGTAAATTTATATCTGCGTATCTTCTTGAAATGATTTTACGTAATGTAATTAGACAAAGTGAAGTACATTAACTGATGCTTTATCACGAATGCATAATAACGATCTATATAAATGGATCTTGTGAAGGTCATTTAGTTTGTTAAAAGTAATTTGTAGACCTTTACACAGCCGGTAGAAAACTGCAGAGGTCTTAGTAAATTGAATCATTAAAATTCACGATGTTCGTTTAAATATTAGCAATAATAAATTCAAAATAATATAAATCAAGTACATTAAATTATACATATTAACAAATCTATAATTTTACTGTGTTACATCTGTGTGGAATAACTCGATGCGACGAGATGGAGTTGCATCTATTAACTCGACGACAAAACGCACATAGACATCGATAGTATAATGAGAGAGTATCTGTCGTGTGAACAGAAGATCACAGGCGTAATTTCCAGCGAAGCATCCCTTACCGTATTTTTTATCGAGACCTTCCTAATATTTGTTACTTATGATTTATACTTTATTTAATTTTACGTCGTATATGTTGAAGAAAAACACAAAAAATGATTTTAAAGAATGATTTTCAAATAAAAAAACTTTTAACTGTGCAATTTAAACGATAAATTCGTTGTTCTTGCAATTTTTTAATAATCTTTTTTATTTCGTATATTATCGAAAAAAAATTTTAATTTTTTTCTAATTAAATTCTGTATTGAAAACTAAAAAACTACTTGGATAGACGAACATTTTTACTGGATCAGAATTACAAAACGAGTATCAAAGCTATTGGCAATGCAAAATTACACTTTGTCTGGTGCTACCTTGTACATTACATGTATTTAAATTTATTTAATATTAGTCATAATAAAGTAATTATATAGGGATGACTCACAATCAGTTTCAATTTCAGAATAAGCACACCGTGCAGAAAATAATTTTCAGTGTGAATCCAATACATTAATTGGCTAAAACAAATTAAAACACAGCGTTTACATGTAAATCATTTTCCGCTACAAGCAATATTTTACAATTTAACAGCGAAAAAGCTTAAAAACGTGAAAAATGGATCATTTTCGGCTATATCTCCACAGGATTTGACTTTAGACAGAAACATTGAATACGAAAGTTATTGATAATAATAATACTGTAAGGTTGGTTGTGGAGCGGAAATAAAATAATCACACGGGTAAAGAGTATAAAATAAAAATGTTTATTATAAACAGCAAGTAACTTTGATGATTAAATATACACACTTGAATGTTCAAAATACCGAGAGTATACCGAGCGCGTAGCGTGAGTTGACCGCAAGGCGTGAGGGGACCTAATAGACGCGGAGGGCGCGCTCGCCCTTCTTTTTATCGCTCACCTCTGCGCTGTCGTCGATCGCCGAGGCCGAGTCCAATGTACTCGTGTCCAGCATCGAACATAAACAAATGCTCCGGTGCCAAATGCGGAACGACGAAGAGATCGCGAGCGACCAATCAGCGATAAGCATGTCGTCACGCGGAGTGCTGAGGCCCATCCTCGTTTTTCGCGAAGAACGTTCGGCTCGCAATGACCGCGAAAGAATCCAGAATTTTCCAGATCATACTGGCGCTTCGCATTTTTTATAATTTCGAATTGTTTAGATTGCTCAAAGATTTTTTTCTTACAATACAAAACTTTTCTCTATTACATATTTTCTTGTACAATCAATTCCTAATGAGCTAAGCCTAAAAAATAGATTTCAAACGGCTAAAAACGTTAAAAGTGACCCATTTTCAGCTATAACATGACACGGTTTGATTTTACATACAAACGTTGAATATATAAGTTGTAGATAATAATAATAGAAAGCTTTTTCCTTAAAAATTTTTTTAAACAATCAATTCTTGATGAGCGAAGGCTAAAAAATCGATTTCAAACAGCTAAAAACGTCAAAAATGACCTATTTTCTGCTATAACTCGACAGGATTTGACTTCAGACAGAAACATTAAATACAAAAGTTGTAGATAATAATAATAATACAAGTCGTTTTTTATTAAACTTTTTCTTGTACAATTACTTCTTGATGAACTAAGCTCAGAAAATCGATTTTAAACAGCTAAAAATATAAAAAATGAACAATTTTGGGCTGTAACATGACGTGGTTGGACTGTAGACAAAAATCTTAAATATAAAAGTGCAGATAATAAAATAAAACTTTTTTTTTTATTATTAGTATTTGAAATGTTGTAATTTTTGCTCTGGTGAAAATATAAGATTATCCTGAGAGTGACGTGTCGAGCGCAGCGAGACTCGCAGAGGTCTAGTTACAGAAATTCTAGTGAATCTAGTGAGTATAGAAAATTTAGATACAGAAATCACTAGTTACAGAATGAAAAATGTTGATCCCTTCAAGAGTTATATAAAATATTTAGAAAAATCAGTGTATTTTACGCTTATCTTTGAATTTATGTAACTTTTGGAAAACCCAAAATTTTCTCAATACATATAGGAACAATTCTCTATAAATTAAAAGTCTGAGACAGAATAGAAATTAATTATGTCTTCCTCTGCTTTCCAAGCTCTAAATGATTTTGATCTACACCAACATATCTGAACTGTTGACACCTCTGTTCTAAGATGCAGAGAAGAGACTCTGTCGTTCCTTTTTACGAGCACGGGGGCGCGTATGGCCATAAGAAGAAGCTCGGTGTAGGAGAGCGCAACGAAGGAAGGGACGGGGAGCGGAGACCACAAAGCGTCATCTCTTTTTTATTCTCGCGTCTGAAGCGAAGCGCAAATAATCGCAGTAAAATTCGGTTCGCTAGCTCGTGAAACTCTTTGTGCTATGTACGTCTCTCCGCGTGCAAGTGTGTATATGTATGTGTGCGGGCACGCATCGCAGCTTGGTGTATACATAAAAGAACGGCTGGGAGGTTCCAACAGAGCGTCCACGTTTTTCCATCTCCCTCTTTCACGCTCTATCTTTGTCTTTCTGTCGCCCGCGTTCACTCTGTTTACTCTACTTCCGTGAAAATTGTCGCTCTTTCATAATTTCTTTGAGGAACCGAAAAGCTAAACGCAAACCGAGAACGCTGCTAGTGAGGAATAATGGAATTTTACTGTGAGGCCGGGTCGAATAGAAGATGCGATGTGCTTGTCTCGTGTCTGCCTTCTCATCTGTATAAAACTTGTATATTCGAGAAAATTCTCTTGAAATTGAGAATTAAAGTTTCTCTATTCCTGTTCCGTATACGTGTGCAATTTCGGATATCAACGGTAGTGCAATACGACTGTAATGTAATTGGTACACGTCAAATTATAAAAATAATAATATTAATACCAAATTGTAATTGAAAAAATTACTATTACTATTACTTAATAATTTTGTCTTTTGGATGTTTGCCATGGTTTTCGTAATTGACAGTTTGTTTTTGACGGTCATTCTGAATTAAAAAGAATCACTACTGTTGAAACGATTGATAATTAAATATATTACTAATTTTACGGAATTTCGCATGAAAACTTTTTTTCGTATCTTAAAATAAAATATCTAAAGATGTTTTCCATTAGCTTATTGTTATTCAGGTGAATATCATGATTTATGGTATACTCTGTATAAGATACTAAGGATGATTTATTAATATTTTTTCCGAATATTCAATGGATTTTGCATAAATTTCCCTACGTAATCTATACTTCAAATTCATAAGGTAAATTTTGATTACTCTCATTTCATGCAATCATTCGGGTAAATGGAATGACTACGTGCTTTTTAAAGACTTTTTTTGACTATAGGACGAACGAGTAGCTTAAGGCCATCGCTTTTTCATTTTCGACAACAACAAAAAAAGATACATCTATACGGAAGAAAGAGTGAGAGAGAAGAGGACAGGGAGAGACGCGGGAAAATGGAATGCCTGGATATTTTCCGGAAAGGATGAACTCTTACCCATGTACGCGCCACGTATAAAACTCGTCAACAGGACGTATTCGTTTTCCAATCCCCTCGATACCGGGAATCCGTTCTCACTCTTCTATTACATGTAGCTAGAGGAAGAAAAAGAGAAAGAGGGAGAGAACGACAAAAGGGTAACACAGTATCGTAATAGATGGAAGAAACGATGTAAGAAAAGTGCATCAGTACTGAGCAAATGGAATAACTGTGTATTATGCACACGGAGGGCTTTTCTTGCACGCATCGGCAAATGGGATGTTGGCTTCTTGCACCAGCTAAAACCAGCGCGTGTACGCAAATTTTCTCTTTTTCTCTGTTGCTCTTGTTTCTGCATTGGAATTCGTCTACGCATCCATATGAATAAAACATATGCGGAGAAAATGAGAAGGCGAATAAAGGGAAGTGAGCATCAGGAACGAAGAAATAGCGAAATTGTATAGAATGCAGGTGTCACTCGCAGGACGCAGCGCAATTTATTTTAGGCCTCTGTTTTTACTAAACACACACACACACACACACACACACACACACACACATATATATATATATATATAGTTGTTGTTGAGATGCATCAGCTAAATCCTTCAATATTTTCCCGTAGATAAACTCGCATTCGCGCTTACTCTGTGTATTTCTATTCGTGTCGTTTTTTATATATTTTCGAAGTCTTTTTCTCTTTTAGGGTGACCCCATTTCTTCGAACGCGCTACGTGTGACCTAATTTGCACCAACTCGCCCATGAATTATCCTCCAGTTGGTTTTTCATATTGGACCCAAACGTGTTACACTCTACCTTTTTACAAATATAATAAATATATTTATTTCGTCTAATATATAATATTTGCTGAGGGAAAAAGTCAGCAAACTGCACTCGAGTATTTTTCTTATTTGCGTCGTAATGTAAAAATATAAACGAAATATGTGTTGAGAAGAGTAAAGTATACATTCATTGGAAAAATTTTCATAGAGTTCGTTGCTTGCTCAGCATGACATGTGAAATAGGTGAGATTACGTTAAAAATGTTTTTTGACATAATTTTAAAAATGCAGATAATTGGCAAACGAGACTTTTATTGATGCAGAAAACGTCATGTTTTTTATCAAATACAACTTCGTATGAAAGTATAAATACAAGATTTGTCATAAATTAATTAATATAGTATTAAATTTGAAGGGTATTGTTTTTTGGTTTTCTGCTTTACCGAATTACACACCTAGAGAGGTTGATTTCACGTGGAATAATGAGAAGACAGAATAATAATCAACTATAAAATGCTTAATACTTTATTATTGAATACACAAGTATTGAAACATTTACTGCGTCAATGTATACAAAAACTACGTTACCGACTAATTCGTATTGACCGCGTGATCCGTAAATCAGGGAGAGCGCTCGCGACGCCGGCATTAGTGTTTTTTCACAAATAGGAAAAGGGCGCGCGTCTGTTCGTCAGTGAACATGACGCTCTGGTCACGCGAGGTCGTATTCTCTCCCGTCCGCGACGGTTTGTAACGGCTTGTATTATATCCACTGTAATTTGTTCTTTTATATCTAACTAATTTTATACTCGATAACTAATAAACTATTCAACTACACAAAAGTTCTTACCTTTCATAATCCAAAATTCTCAAAAAGAAGATATGAGGGTCAGCTACACGTGGATGTCCAGGAAAAATAAATAAAACTATATAAAATAAGAAAAATTTCAATATATTTTACTCTTGTCATTTAAATACGTACCAGATGATTCGTTTTTCTTAAGAATTCGTTTAATATAATAAACCGTAATGAATTTTTTTAAATTTTTATACTAATAAAAAATAAAAATTATTTATAAAATTTATTGAGACGATGGCATATTAGACGTTTTTAGAAATGCCTTTGTATTTCCATTAAGATTTTATAGTGTAAGAATATAAAGCTAACCAAATTTTTAATCGATTTACTCCTTGAAATATTAATATTTTTAAAGTCAAGAAAGTTTCGAGCCTACGAAACATACATTTCTCTTTCTGAAACATTTCTGGCAAGTTTTCACTTTCTCTTTTTCTCTTTCCCTCTTCTTCTCTCTCTCTTTCTCGTTCTCTCTCCCCCCTCTCTCTCTCTCTCTCTCTCTCTTCCACGGACAACTTCAAAACGCACTCTAGTAACTTTGAAGACTGCGCTGCAGCTCTTCATAGCTTTGCTGGCGGCACGTTGAAGATCCTCGTTATAGCTTTTTTTTATTTTACCCGATTTTGCTCCATCATCGAATAACCGCTAACTGAGCCATAGGAGGAAGAGATAAATAAATAGAGAGAGAGAGAGAGAGAGAGAAAGAGAGAGAGAAAGACAGAGAGAGAGAGAGAGAGAGAGAGGTAGAGAGAGGTAGAGAACTAGAGAGAAATAGATATGAGGAGGGAGGAATAAGTTTAGTTTATCCAGACGCGCTCGAGCCGTTACCGGTATATAAAGCCCGGAGAAAATTACTTGTCGTTGGGAGGAGTTTCTTAGATAGCGGCGGCGGAGAAACTCGCGGACTATATTCGCACGGACGGCACCGCGACGTAAAGTTTCGCTGTCAGAACAACGGTGACCAAACCCTTGGGACGCCCAGCGGGCGGAACAAGTTCGAAACTGTTGATGATTGCAATATTGCTCACACACGGGGGCTGCACGTGCCCCGCTGCTTTGAGAGGAGTGGAAATGAGCGAGGTACTTTGCACGTTGCTCTTTATGTTAATATACTTCTTGAGAGTGAGCGTAATGATGGAATTAATTTTGGTTACTGAGCCGATAGATTCGGATAGATTGACGCTTGTTGGATAGATTGACGCTTGTCGAGGTTATTTCAAATCGCAAACTTACTTACTTGGGGATGACTTAGTCTTTGAAGATTAGATTGCTTATAATTTACTAAAGAATTAATACTTTTCAGAAAAATCAAAACTTCCTTGGTATACTTTTATAATTTGTTTTGCCTGTATTCCTAACAAAATATAAGAAATATAATTTTTAATGAAAGCTTAGGAGATAGGATAGTACCTATTTTGAAAAAATGGACATATGAAAATTAGTTCCTAGTGCTGCGCTTTATTAATATAAATCAGAAATTAACTTTCATAACCCTATTAAAATGTATTTTCCAGAGATTATGCACTTCTTTTTAATGTAGTAAGTATGATGCAAATAATTATTTTTAATTCCTAACGATAATTTATTCATTCTTTAGTAGGTTCAAAATAATGATAGTATTTTTTAAAACTAATATTTTACTAATATGCTTTATATATTAAAAGTTTACTTGTATTTTCCTATTTGTAAAGTTTATCTTCTAATATGAATCTCTATATATTGTAATAACCTTTGTATGAATATATTATAATTACTCCTGTTAAATTACCATACTATTTTCTCTGTAAAATATTAATTATAATTTTCGTCTGAAAGACTATTAAAATAGACTTTGTAGCTGCATCACAGAGTACTAAGAGGCATTTTAGTAACTTGTTTAGTATTCCTTATCCCATCAAGCTTTGTAATTAATCTAAAGATTGTTTCTTAAATAGTTATAATTTTCTAGTGAAAGATTCAAAGGAATAATAAACTAACATAAATGTTTTTTTACAAATAATTGAAACCGATGGTCTAGAATGTTAATAATTAATAATATTAAGCACGGTAAAACGAGTTGTTGTTTTAAAATTAATCTTAAAAACAATGATGAAGGAAATAATACCCTTCTGCACTATGCTAGAAGTAAACTAATATATTAAATAATTATAAAATACTTATTAAAGAATCCTAAAAAAACTTCATAAAATCACGTAACAATATATTTGTCGTAATTTAACTTATTTTTATTTATATAAATTATGCAACATCTTAATTTATTTGTACTTGTACTGCTAAAGAAATTTATTGTTGAAAATAATATATGTCAGATTAGTTTTATTCCTTAGAAATTTATTTACAATACCGTTACTTCTATAAATTAAATTCCCTTGTGAAATGAACAATTTACAATGTGTACTTTAACCATTTGATTAATTTACGATATCCCGTTTAGCTCGATAGATTCCTCCGTTACAAAACCACAAGGACTGCCCTTACTCCGCAACGGGAAAAAAGTCAGGATTAAACGGTTAACGGCAACTACATACAGGCACTATCAAGAAACTTCACGTGTGAAGTGCTTCATTATCCGCACGGTGCAAACATGGCCACTCGCGCGCTCTCGAGCAAAATGGATACTTGCAATTTCTTTAATCTTGTTTGCTCAGTAAGCAGGCGGCACTATTAATCTCACCCGCGCCAACGCCGGCACTGCCGCCGCCGCATATTTTTCTCACTTCCCATCTCTCTCGCTCACTCGACGCACTATAACGCCTCTCATTGTGCATGTGCATAATCAAGCGGCTGCTCGCATCGTATAATCCTTGCCGCGCTCGTGACGCAGAGTTTACCGAGCGAGCTTGAGCTGGGGCATCCGCAGGGGGGCGGCTTTAGCAGAATGACGCGTTATTCTGGCGCGCAAGCGCGTCAAATTTTAAGAGCAACGCCGCAATGACAAACGCTTATAATGGCATCATCAGCGAGAGGAGCCCTTTGACGATCTTTCACGATATCGCGCGCGCAGCCGTTGCTGTGTTGTCGCCACCGTTGCTGCCGCTATATGTGTATATCGAGATGAGTGCGTGGCATCATTTCGTGTCGTATATCCCCGGTGTTTTACGCTGGAAATTCGCCTTTGCGATCGCGCCATGAATCGCTAACTGCATGAAGAGAGGCTCTATGTTGTTATGGTTTTCGCCGTGTTTAAGTCTTTTAGTATACGCTCGGAGATGTATAGTTTTTGCATGGGTGCAGCCTTCAATAATAAATGATCGAGATTCACGACTTAATATGTTGGTAATCTTAAATTTGTTAATCTTAAACCTTGAGAGTATTTGATGAGCAGAAAATTATCTATTTTTGATAACCATTGCAATATAGAGAAAACATGTACTTTATTTATTACTCACTTTAATAGAAGAATAATGATAGCTAATCCTATGAACCGGGATAAAATAGATTATTTTTTACTCATTCTGATTCAGTTTGACTGAATTAATTTTATTGACCCAATTATTAATAAAATAGAAAAATGGATTACCAACATTGAAAAGTAAACAGAACAAAAACGTATTAACAAAATAAACTAGGGGGTCTGGGCCCCCCTGCTAAAAACTTCGCTTTTACATTATAGGGATGACCGCATCAGGACTTGATTGTACAAAAAAACGTTCAATAGACAAACGTTTTGTATTTTTATTGTCGACAACTTTTGTATTTAATCTTTCGGTCTAAATCCTGTAAAGTTATAGCCGAAAATCGGTCATTTTTGACGTTTTTAGCAGGTTTTCGCTGTTAAATTGTAAAATATTGCTTGAAGCGAAAAATGATTCACATATAAAAGCTTTGTTACAATTTGTTGAAGCTAATTCATGTATTGGATTTACATTGAAAACTATGTTTCTATGCGGTATGCTTAAAAATCGATTATTCCGAAATCTTAATTCTTCTCGCATTTCTATGTTTTTTAATGGATCATTCTGAAATTAAGAATGGGCCTTCTCTATAATTAGACAAGTGTTTGGTTAAAATTTCCTTAAGATCCTTCAAAAATTCTTTGAGATAATCCATAAACTCGACTACATACGTACATCCATACATACATAGTAGGAAACGCTTCAAACGAACTGATTCTTGGGGGAAAATATTTTTTCTGCTGTAAGTACATGTTTATAATATGATGTTACAATTTTCGCTCTGGTGAATATATAAGGCTCTTCCGAGAAGCGGTCGTGCCTAAATATGTTCATTTTATTTTTTTTATGTATATTTAGACGTTTAAAAGCGTTTTTATAGGTGTAACGCGTCAAAAATGGATTTTCTACGATAATGTTAAATGGGAAAAAGTTTGGTTTTATTATTATCTACAACTTTTGTACTTAACATTTATATGTAAAATCAAATCCTGTCGAGTTATAGCCGAAAATCGAACATTTTATGTATATATTTAGGCGTTTTAAGGTGGAATTCTACCTCATTTTAGGTCAAAAATGAATTATTTTTTATTGCGGAAATTCATTTTTCAAGTACTTACAAGTCAGAAAACATTCATATATGATTGGTTTTCAAATTATT
>JAYJLV010044422.1:0-21941 GCA_036873485.1 Torymus texanus
CCGAGTGTTGGTTCCTTGTAAAACTGTACTTTTTAAAGGTGTTTTAATGTTCTTCGAAATAAATCATTGCAATTTATGAATTCCCAAAAAATATCACAATTAAATTATCTTTATATTTTTATATAAAAATTCACCATATCTTTTCCTTCACCTTTCATTTCCACATCCCGTTATAACATCAAATCCATTTTTCCTCCTTCGTAACAGTCTAAGCTACTTTCAAAGCCATAAGCCATCAGCAACCCCCAAATCATAATCGCAATCAAATAATTGAAGAAGGCGCGTGCACACTACTCGCAGAATCCCGCATTTCGGCAACCGAGAAGACCTTAAGGATGTTCCCCCGAGCGGAAACAAATGGCGTTTGCATAGTTTGCGATGACGCAACATGCTCCCTCTCCATTATATTGCGTACACACTCAGCTGAATTAGAGTGTGGCCCTGACCTTTCATCCTCCTCCTCACCCTCTTCCAAGCTTTCGCGCAATTGCGGGAAGCGGACGTCGCCACGCGCGCGCGTTTCCGGCTGCATATATGCATGCGTGCGCCCGCGCGAGAGATTCGGCAAAGATATAGAGAGAAAGAGAGTGGGTGAGATTTTTCGTTGCGATGAAGATGATAGTAAGGGGGTTGAGTGGGTTGGAACGTTTGTGGGTGTAGAGAAAGAGTTAAGTAGAGGGTGGATTCGAAAGGATAATTATTATATGCGATTTATCAAGTTGATGATATATAGGCAAGTTCAAATTAATATCTTCAAGAACTATAACTTTCATATGGAAGGTAGGAAAAATCGACGGATTTCCCAAGAGGAGAATATTACGACAGAACTAGTGGCGGAAACGCTCCTGTGGGAATCAATCGGACAATTGGTGCGAGTCATAAAAAGACCACGTGAAGTAGGATTAACGGGATCTTTAAGCTTTCGTAAATGCGTTTTTTATTAACATTTTATACAACCCTAACTAAGTAGTCACGTATTTTACACAATTTCTAATTTTCACCCTTAAACTTCTTCATTTTATCAAGGTATACCTGAACCACCTTATCCTCAATTCCCACATTTGGAAGTCAGCAAGCACCACCCACAACGTGACCATCATACCAATCGCCAACAAAAAAGTTCGACCTCTTCAGTCCACGAAGCCAAAACAAACAAGTAAACCAACGCTCGACAAGGAACCTCGAGTAGTCCTCGGTAAGGTCAAAGTGCACATAGGCACATACGGCAACTCGACCAGCCAGTCAATAATTCTACGCATGTAGAAGATATTCATGAATGGAGAACGATGATGTATTCGGGAACGTACACTAGCGGCCTATACCCAGTGGATGATGCGACGGTCTTCGGTGGCGAGCAATGGCGAGTGGCCAGCGAGACGTCAGAGATGCGCGGCGCATTCTGCTTTAATATAACGACGTGTATGCGCGATTCGTACTCGAATATGTCCGGTTTGCGTCTTCTGAAGAAGGAGAAAAAGTCAAAAGTTTAAGAGAGGGGGAGATACTTCGGTGTAAGGATGAATGGTTTCAGATTTTTCAAGTGGTCTTGAGTAGCTTTTTGTATTTTTAGAATTAAGTTCATTTTTTATCTAATGTTTTAACATAATTTTATTCCTAAATTATAGGCTTCATGCTTAAGTTGTAAAAGGTACAGAATTATAATAGAATATGAACAATTACTCAATTAGATAAAACTACTGAATTTCAAAATCCAGCCAATTACGTATACGAAAAATCAACGACAGCATTCAGATTCACTGAACGCAAACCCTACATCTTAGAAATTCCCAAACTCTCGTCGAAAGAAAAATCCCAACCAGCATGAGTGTTCACATCAACCGTACGTCCCACTTCGAAATCATCCAACGGGCGTACCGGCCAAATTCTTTTTTCGCAATCACGACAAAACTCTTGCTCCTCCTCCTTCTCCTCCCGCATCCCACCCAGTGCTGATTCGAAACGAGGTCGAGCCCGACCCTTCGAAAAGCCTCGCGTGGAAAAGCAGCTTGTATGTGTGGGTGTATATATGTATGTGCAGCAAGCTAACCGGGGTGGGCGGGCATTGATTTTTCGAGAGTCGCGCTCGCGCGTCCGCCCGCGGAAAATATGGACGTGTGCGAGCGCGCTTTAATGCGATTTTCTTGACCCACTTGAAGCCCGAAATTTTCGGTCAATTTGAACGCGCGGCGACTCCCGAACTCGCTCGAGTTCTTTGTAAATTTGCGCGAGTTATTGCGTACAGCGAAGCCGTATAGTGTATACTTGAGTAGAGGAATGGCTTTGCTGAGGGATGGAAAATAATGCATTGATGTAATGTTGAGAGGGATTTGGTTGAATTGAAGTATGTGACTGAATATGAATCATCTATTAGTTGGTATATTTAAAGTTTGTTTAGTCAAGTGTACCAGAATGGTAATCTTTACTTTGCCCTGTAAAAGTATTCCGATGGATCCGACCTGATTTCAGCTGCAGAATAACATCTAGAATCAACTTTAATCCAGTTAAATCCAGTGGAATCCATGACACCGTTTATAGTAGGGTAGTGAAATTATACACCACGAAAATTCGATAGCATATTTCTTGTAAATGTACTGGATCCAAATTTCAAACGAGTACATTTAGAAATGTAATCTACACGAACTTTTAAGTATATTAAGGTTAATATTTTTGTACACTTTTATGCGCGTTCATACAGCTTATTACAGAAATCAGATCTTAAACTTAATTGGTGATTTGTCTATTATTGGAATCTACGTACAAATATGATACGTATTGAGCACTCATCTATAGATCCAAAATTTTCAATACTTATAGTGCCAAGAAATTGCATTACAAAAGAAGGATCTAAAGATAATTACGGTACAAGATTTAATAATTCATATTACGAAGATAATGTTAAATTAGTATAACAATAACAAATGAATTGTAAACTATTATAATCTAAATATCAATTGTATTATATAATTTGTATCATGTCATCTCTCATATTCTCTTTGCGCTTTTAGACCCCTTAGGAAAAGTACGTGCTCATTAACATTTGGTTTTCAGTCTCCTTGTAATCGTCTTAAGAGAACCTAGTACCACATGGCATTATTCATTTAAATGTTTTATCATCATTTAAATCTGCGTTGCGCTCGCTTGTTTTTAAGTACTTGAAGATTTACTTGAATGTGTTTTATCGTTTTTTGCGAAACTTTGATTGTCGTGCCGTTCTATGTACACCAGTATATATAGTTTTAATATTTTTGTACAATAATTTGAACGATAGAAGTTACAAATTAATAAATCAGTAAAATAAGAAAGCCTCGTGCCAATGAATTGGTAGCAGTTTTTTAAAGTGATTTTCAAAAAATTCATATAAAAAATTAAAATATCTTTAAATAATATTTTGTGGTAACAATCACATTCCAGAAATTACTTAATCACTTATTAGCTTCATGTATTTTTACATACATTTATTTTTATAAAATCTAATATTAATTAATTAAGAAGATTGTTGTCAGTTGTAAGATTGATAGTGTTTAATGAATCACATGATACAGATGATTTACACAATGTGATCAGCCAGAAGCTCAAATACGGAAGACTAAGAATAGATTGCTAAAAGTATGTATATTTATATAATGAAAAAATATGTAATACAGTGAAATAGTGAACAATAAATACGGGAACGAGCAATCTATTGAATAAAAATGATGCAAGATATATATTTGACTCTGAATTATAAAATAAATCAAATAACTACTGCATTCTGAAAATACAACCCTTAGAATAATATAAAATAAAAAATTAAATCAATAATATTAGATATTGTAGCAGAAAAGACCATCAAAAACTTAAGCATATATATTATGTAACACTTGTACTATCTAGGACAATATTCATTTTATTATAATCCTAACTCTTGAAACATTTCGTGAAATTAAGCTGATTCCACTCATCTTTTGACTGTAGGTCGTTTATCTATATTGTATCTCAAACTGTAAAAAACTGATTATAGTTTTTTTAATACCAATATTCGAGCCGATTTTCATCCAAAGAAAAGTCATGAATTGGTTATCTATTTGTTAACACTATATAATGTACAATCTAAATTTCCGTTATGATATGGAACTGAATATTAAAATGTAGACAAATACATGAAATATAAAATGTCGAAAAGTGTGTACAACCAGTGACGATAGAGCTAGAAAAGTTCTGCGAGAAAAGAAGAAAAGCATCTGATTATGCATGCGAATCGCCCTCGCATATTCCTATGAAAATTTATCTAGACTCAAATATGTTGCAACACGTCTCATCCGATGTGACTCAACTCCTTTCTCTCGCACGGAGGCGGTTCTCTGAAATCGATCCTCTTTGCTCCGATTTAAATCGTTTACATTTCGCTGCGTTCCTTATAGATATTTTTAGATATTATCAATGAAATTATCTTTTTATATATTAAAATGGATCAATTTTTCCGTTCTACGGTTCTTCGGTTCTCTGGTTTTTCGATTTGGAAGTAAATAATTTGTTAAGTACAATTTTCTTATGTTAAAGTGAATCCACTTTTGTCGTTTTCCTGTTCTCCTGTTCTTATTTCAAACAAAATATCGGGCAGACTGGAAATCATAGAAAATATAAATTTAATTGTGCAAGCATTTGTGCGTTAATATCTGTCATTTTAAGAGTAAATTTTTTTTATTCTGTGTCATCAGTATCATTTTAAAACAACGACATTCATCTACATCTGGAACGACATTGTCTATTCTATCCTCCCACCCGACCATAAACTTGAAAATCCAAAATTTCAATGTCAGCCGCGCATCAAAACGGCGACACGTCAGCTCTTATCTCTCTTCGTCTCCCTGAGCTTCCGGCTCAGCTTATACAAAATTTCGCGGGCGTTCATTACCATGCGAATCATCGCGGTAGCCGACGCTGCTACCGCAATAAGCCATAAACTCCCTCTCGACTCGCGGGCGTCAAAGTCTCCGTCGGGACATCACGATACATTCTCTCAACCGCATACATGCATATAATACATGCATCCAACCTCATACAAAAAGACAACCACATACTGCACTCGTGTTCATAAATTACCCTCCACACATACACATATAGACAGGCTCGTATACGCGTGGGTGCGCGAAAGTTCAGCCTTCCTGCACCCTCGCGAAAAAAGTGTCCGGGGGTGAAAACCGGAGACTCCCTCATCCTCGCTGGCACACACGCGCGTTCGCGAGGGAGTAAAATTTGGGCGTAGATAGTATGAATCAGTGTTCTCTCTCTCACTCACTCTCTCTCTCCCTCTTAGGTTACCCGAATGAATGAATCGACTTTGCCCTACTTTCGCGCCCACGCGCACTCGCGTGATATTTCGGGGCGACGCCGCGGCGACGCGCGGCAGACGAGAACGAGTGAGAGCGGGGATTCCCCCGCGGAAATCCATTTCCCGCGCGCGCACTCGCGTTCGCGTAAGCAAGGGAGGAGAGAGAGGAGAACAAACAAGCGCCGCTGTGTCTTCGTCTCTGGTAAATGTGTGTGTGTGTGGGGATGTAAGTATATAGCGTGGATATCGACGCGCGAAAGAGTTGCAGCTATAGCAGCGAGAAACGGTAGCGGGGCGAGTAAAGGATTTTCTCGGGCTTTCGGTGCCCGCGCAAGTATGTGGGGGCGAATGTGTGCTTTGCTAGCGGGTAGTAGTGGCAGCATCGATTTTTTGCGGATTTGAGGGAGGATGCAAGAGTGGGGCGGTCAGGTTGGAGTGAAAATTTTGGTGAAAATCGGGTGGTTCCGAGTGGTGTGCGAGCGAGGTGAAGATTGGTAATGGAGGAGGATTTGATTGTTGCTTGGAATGCACATTACAGTTACGTAATTGGGCTGCGAAACGAGAGTTTAAAATACTAATTTTTGGTTACCCTTTAAAAATTGATTTTTTTTTTTTAATTTTTAGAATCTCTATGTTTTTCATCAAATGTTTTGGCTAAGTGCAATACTTTTACTGTTAATGTTATTCAGATATAGAATTTTTGGCGGTCATGAAATTTAATTTTATCAAATATCTGTTGTTTGAAGAATTAAATCGAAACCAAACGTACAGATCTCATATTACTTTTTTATAATTGCATTTTACTCCTCTAAAGAACGTGAATCTTCTCGATGATTGAATTTTATAATAATTCATTCGAAGATGTGATTTTCTTGAACATTAATAATAACACTATTCATGCTATTAATACCAAATGCTTTTCTCTATATACTAATTCTATTGATGATTGCTTATATCGCAACACTCTTATCCATTAAAGAAATACACAAATAAACATCCATCTTTAAGACTACAAACTCAAAATCTGAAACGCACTCCAAACCGTCTGCATCCACCCTCACTACCACCCCCGACTTATCGACGTTCGGAGCTGGGGCATCAAATGAAAGGGTTAATCGATTCCATAACTGTATCTCACTCCTCACCCTCCTCCCACCCACTTGCCTCCTCCCTTCTCCTTCTCCACACTATACCCATTTACGATCGAACGCCCACGCTCTTTCTATCCATCCCTCTCCTTTGCCACTATACCGCGGATACGACGAATAAGAGCCGGCGCGTGCGTACGCGTGGGCGTTAAGAAAAAAGCTCACGATCTCCGTACAGAAATGTTCTATTTAGTGGGACGAAGGAAGAGAAGCTTTATTATACATGCGTATCGTATGCGGGCACATGACTATAAAACGTGATTTGTAGGAGAATATCGGATGGTTGTATGCCGATTTTGGATACGCAAAGCAAGCTGAGCGCCTGTTTAAACTGCACGTCTGATGCAAGATGAAGCGAGATCCTCGATCGGTTGGTTTAATGGAGCTATTGTCTAGGGTCGTCGTGCTTACGGAGGGTTGAAGAGAGGTAGAAGGAGAGTGAGTGAGTTGCATCGAGTGACGCAATATTTTTTCCCAGCGGGGGTGGATGAGACGTGTACAGAAAGGAAACGCCGGGGGATACTTGAGGCCGCTTTATTGCATTGTATTTCGAAACGTTTGGTGTCGATATCGTAAGGGGATGTCGTTGTTATATGCGTCTGGAATCGGTAAATTTATGGTAGTGTGGATGGAGATTATTAAGGATGGAATGGATGTTTTATAATTTTTTATATTTACAAAAGTTTGGTTAAGGATTAACTATAGTACCAGTGAATTGTATAAGAACTGAGGTCATACGCACTCTATTAGAAACGTAATATCTATGTTTGAAATTGCCATGGTAAACTCTTACTTGGTACAAAAGATATTATTTATTCATATTAAACTTTTTCACTTCGTTATAACACATATAGAAATAATAGTTCAATCAAATAAGCAATTATAACTTATTCAACTTGGTGTATCCTGTCAAGTTCATGAAATCGTTAAAACCTCTGTTATAACCTTAAACTTCTCCTTCCTACCCAATAATCATCAACCAGAGACGCTCACAAGTCTCCCAAATCAGCAACATTCCAAGCGTCTTCTAAAAGACACGCACAAACATACACGTCCCTAATCGATTCCATCCACGGGTACCTCCTCGCTTCTCTCGCAATCTCTTTTCTCCGAAAGCGTAAAACAGCTCTCTCACTCTCTCAATGAACAAAGTACCAGCATACTCACCATTCTCTCTCTCTCTCTCTCTGTTTCTCTTCCAGCCTTGACAGCCTGCACACGTCCATTTAAGTTCACGTTCATGAGATGTAGATTATATTTCGTAAGCGCTGGCGTATACGCGCGTGGCGGACCGCAGGCCGCAGTATGCAATGACACCGTTTCCGCGGCGTTTACGAGCGGGAATTCTCTTCGCGCGCGCGCGCGCACCTTTTTTTCGGAGGGTAATACATATATGCGTATGTACGTACGTACATAGGAAGGTTTAACGGCCTCTTTTCTTCATGCATTCGTAATATGTTTTCCGCGTGAGTGCGCGTGACCGTTTCGCCGGCGCTTGTTGATGAGAGAGACGAAGAGAGAAAGAGAGAAAGTTAGACAGTTCTTTGTAAAATGTTTATAAGGATTTGTATCGTTTTGTCGAATAGAGCGGGTGATAGAACGGATGTGAAAAGGACAGTAATAGTTGGAGTCTTAAAATAGCTCGAAAGAATGAACTTTTCAGATAGAGTTTCAAGATTTGGCAGGAGGTACCGAGAAACAACCTTGACCATAACCCACAGATCAAACGTCTTTCTGAACCCTGAAAACGGCTTTTACTTATCAAATCGTCGTTCGTCTTTATACAAATGTACGTGGTACCACAATCTTTTTACTTTATGGAATTGTATCACGGCATCGTCATAAAAGCAATTAACACCAACAAACAATAATATATGAACAACAGTTATTTACATTAATAGCATGACGTTTTTCCAAGATTGATGTACTCTTCCGCATCCACTCCCTTCTATCGTCTATCGTCAGAAATAGCCACAGCAACCTTATCCTGCTAATCGGCGCAAATCCGCAAAATTCAGAGGACCGTTAATCATCCCTCCCCCTCTTGTCCTCCATTTACCCGTTCTCCCTTCTATTTCTCGACATACATAACACACTGCATACATATATATATACACACATGCTACTATACTATACACATCTATCTATCTATCTATACACGCGTGGCTACTGTCTATGCGCGCATCGATGGCGCCGCCATTGACTCGTTTCTTCGTTTCTCTCTCTCTCTCTTTCTATATACCATTCAACGAGCGGTAGCGGCGACGACGACGACGTTGTCTCCTCGCTTCGTAAAATCAATGAGCGTTATTTTTGGCGAGTAGAGATAGAAGCGAGCCGCGATGACGTAGACATGGACGAAGATTCTACGATATGTATGTATATGTATGTAGATAGACAGTCAGTGGAGATGTAGGGCTGCTTACGTAAAAAAATTCTCATGTATGGATCCACAAACGGCGGACGAGTGTGTAGTGTATTATATAGATACACGACGTGTTTTCCACGAAGAGGAGAGCGCGTCTTCTGTCAATAACCCGCGTCCAAGACGCATAAACAGTTGAGGGTTCGTGGCTGATTGTATAGATTTTCGTGCAGTGGTGATGTTCATTAATGGATTGGATTGACGAAATATGGTTTTCCAACTTATTTCTACGCGTATAAGGGTGAAAGGAGATTTAGTGGAGGCCTTGAATTTATCAATGGGGACGGAAGCTGCTGAATGAATGTGTTAGTCTTTGATGTTACCACGACGTAGTAGGAATAAGATATATACTGAGGAGAGGGAGAAAACCGTAAACTTGATGACGACTATGCAAAGATAAACATCGTGCATAGAGTAAACGAGCTTTTCTGTACTCTTAAAGCAGAAAGCAAGTGTCGACAGTCAGGATGATTTAAATTATAACCAAATAAATCATAAAATAGTTACCAATTTAAAAAGAAGGTTACGAAAATATTAAATTAGACACGCTTAACCATTACCCTAACTGTATTCTACCTAATTTCAAGTTATTTCCTCTAACGATCGATATATCTATGACACATACATACCTGTAAATACCGCTAATCATGTCCAAGTGTAACTGTAAAAATGAGTTACACTAACGTTTATACTTACCATTACCCCGCCGTAAAACAATCGGCCCTCCTCCAAGAACAGTCCAACCCACTGCACCAAGCCCAACATCTCTCTCTCTCTCTCTCTCTCTCTTTCTCTCTCTCCTCCAAAACCACCGTGACTGCACACAAAACCCCAGGCCGACTGTCACTCTCCTCATGACGAAACAAACCCAAACACATGCACATACTCATTTCGCGCGTTGGCGTGTGTATATATATACACCCTCGAGAAAAAGGGCCGGCAACTTTGTTCGTCTCATTGTCTCTCGCTCTCGAAAATAATAATAACACACGTGTATGTTGATGGGCGTGTGCACGTGCATATACACATACACACGCTGTCTCATTAATTTTCATTATATTTGGGTGTCTAGCGCCTGGCGTCTAACGCCCATAATATATCGTTTCGATTCCTTTTTTACCTCGTACCTTCGAAAGAGTAGTTAGATATATTTATTTGAACGCGCCGGTGGTAATGGATTTTTATTTTCGCCGTAGCGAGGGCGATTTACGAGAGATGCCAGGGGAAAGGTGCACTTACAGGCGTGCGGCAGTTCTTCCTTACGCCGTGTTATTTCGGAGAGTTTATGGCTTATCGTAGGGCGGATTTTCTACAGTCGAAGAAGTGGAAAAAAAAGGATTTTGAATTGGTGGAAATGAATTTTCAAGATTAATGTAGTATGCGTGGTGAGTTTAGCTTCGGGTGTGAAAATCATATCGAAGATGATATGTGTATAGTGTAGAGACACGTGTACACGCGGTGTCTGGTTTTCCGATTGGATCAATTTGTACCTGTCAGATCCTGTCATCGTCGTGTCGTGCTGTGGATAAATCGCTTGCTTTATCCTCTCAATGTGCGAATCAGTCTGGGCTTATAGCCAATTATGGTTGATTCTTCGTCGTTGTATGTATTGTAATCACGGGTTGCAGCGTATTTAATAAGATCCTAATTTCATTTAAATCAAACAATGGTAAAACGCAAAGTCTGTTCAATTAATACTTTCATATAGTAGAAACTACTCAATTTTATTTACAATAAATGTACAATATTTTAAAAGTCTATCAATTACAGAAAAAAAAATCAAGGATAATCTGTGCTAATCTTTTCTAAAAAAAAAGCAGTAGAATTTAAAACATGAAAATTTGTAAATCAAAACGAGTCACCATCTATAAAGCATATTAAGCGCGTAGATACTAAAACATAATTCTTACGTATGATTATCTACCCATTAACTTAACTATACACTAACTATTTTACCCAATCTTTATCAAATAAACTATCACTTCTACACTGCAAAACCTCAACCTCCCACTACTGTTATTCGCATTTCACCATCTCTCTCTCTCTCTCTCTCTCTCTCTCTCTGTCTCTCTCTTTCACTCCCAAACAACCGGCGGCACGCATCAATCTATCCATCAACACACAGGCTTTGACTCCTTTGCTCTCGCCGCGCTTGCGTACTCCTCTCATAACGCTTCGAGGCGAAGACACAGTCAGCGGCGAATGTTAATTGTTGTTTAAATTTATGACAGCCCCTCGCTTTTGCTCGCCTGCTCGTCGTTTTTGCACCTCGCGGGCGCATCGACCCGAATGAGCTGGGCTATTCGTTCGCGCAGGTTCCCTTTGCTGAACGAGCTCGACGATTAGGAGGTTGGACTGGTGGACATGAGAGTAAGTAGATGGTAGATGTGGTGTGCAATATAAAAGATTGTCGGTGTTTAGTTGATTTTTTTATTCGGTTGTATTTGGATTTATACTCAGATTCGATAAGTTAGATTTTGAGTACTATAAAATTCTTCATTAAGTACTTGAAAATTTATTTATTTCATTATTTTATAAATGTGGTTTGCATAAACGTAGAAAATTCTTTGAATAAATAGAGCCACATATAATGGATTATATTTCTGAACATAAATTTAGGATAAATCATTTTTAAGAAGATTATAAGTAGAATTGAGTGACGAAGTCCTTAATAAGGCGTATAACTAAACACACGTCTGTTTCGCATTCACGATTCAAAAGGCCGCAGGTTAAATAACCCTCTCACCGCGTTCCAGGCTAATTCATCATGCTTTCTTTTACCTTTTAAGCCATCTAGATTTCTTTTCGCTTTATTCTAGATGAAATCACATTAGTAAAATTAAATACCTCGTATAATATATAATGAAGTATAATGAAATTATGATAATCAACCCAAACATACAAAAATAGGATATCACACTCAAAAATAATTCCGCACGAACCATATCAACAAATAGATACAACCTTAGCATATAAAATTAAACCTCGTTAATCATTGTTCAAAAAGTATATAACCATCCATCGTACCGAAATTTTTCCACGCACACGACAACGCGACCAAAAAAAAACCAACGACTAACCAGCTCGCCGACGCTGCGTACATCGATTATACTCTGGTAGAAAAAACGAGGATCACGCGAAAGCGCGCGAGTTTAGCATACTTGGGTGTCTGCGAGTTCTCTTACGAACCAGAGGAGAAAAAAAGAAGACAAGATCGCGCGCGAGTTATTAATTTTTTTCTAGGCAACCCGACACGCCCGTTGGGATGGATCGCCCACTCGCTAGTGAGAAAATTGAAGAGTACTGATGCAGTTATATAGCCGCTATATCAAGTTGTTGGAAAAATTTTTCACTTTACTTGGTTCTACTTAGTTTTTAAATAATATTGTACTAATAATTTATATATTTTTAAAGTAAATTATTTCATGATAAGGAATTACAACATCCCCTCATATTTTTCCTTGCAAATAAAGAAGCAAGCACATACCCTGAATTCTTCATCCCTCAGCTATGACGAGAGACGCGCGACGATCTATCTAATAAAGTTCCTAATAAGCGCTCCAGCCGATCAGATCGTCCGATAAGGTCGAGGGTACGAGAAGAGGAGAAGGGAAAAAACTGATGGAGAGGAAGAACGCGACAGCCTCACCCTCGATGATCCTTCTTTTTTGCCGAGTCTAGAGGGAGATTCGTTTGCTTCGCTTCTCTTCGGATCTCGCGAGTAACAACTTATTTGCGAGAGGGATGTTGATTACCTTGCGTAAATCCTCTTTTCATGTATCAATAGTTCAGAAATTTCAGAATTTAAATCCTTTTAAGTTGTATCTGTATAGATGTCGACTCTGTAGAAGTATGGATACTTTGAAATTTCATTATAATGATGTTTTATTATTCATATATTTATGAGATAACAATGTATGATTATAAAAAAAACGTATAACAAGATTGACAAAAATATTATTTTATGTCATTTTTTTCAAATTCAAGTTTACCAGTTCATCTGGATACAAGAAACAAAATCAAAACCATAAAAATCTCTTGAAAAATTCAACAATAAACATTCAATTTACCCTATACCAACGTTTCAAGCTACTTCAAAAAAAAAAAGAGAAAAAAGAAGCAGATACTCCTGCTAATGAAAGTCAATGGCTGATTCATTAATCGCGATAGACTCTTTCTCCCCTCGAGCCCTCTTCTCGCGGCTACACGTTCGCTCGGTCGAGTTCCTCTCTTATCAGCCTGTATCATCGAACGCGCGTGCGGCCTCTGGCGCCATGAAATTGATTTCAATTATACACCTTGCACGTTCCTTCTCTCTCTCTCTCTCTCTCTCTCTCTCTCTCTGTCTCCCTCGGTCTTTCACTCCCGCGGTTCCGCGAGAAGCAAATTTGATAACAGGTTCGTAGCCCTTTCATCTCGGCGCTTATAGGCGTTCGCTTCGTATGCATGCACTTCGTATATCGATACGGTGATGGTATATGGAGAATAGTGATGGTATGTTTATCTTACTGAACATGTATGTGAAAGTGGCTCTACAGGGAGTAAATGGCATTTTAATTATTTGCCGAGACTCAAGGCAGTTTTTGGTATGTGTCAAGATAGAACTGATTTGGAATTGTTATTGGTGTAAGTGAAAAATTATTCTCAGTTCTCAGTAATACAATTTATGAGACATTAAAATACATCATTATTTGCTGATTATATATGTCTATTAAATATCTGTACACTAAAATTACTATTTTTATCTATTTTATTAAGCTATATTGAACCTAAAAAAAATGTAGATTCATTAACCGATTGCAACAACGTTTCGGCACGTTCTTCCTTAAAATATCTTAAACCCCTTTCTTCTTCCTCTCCAAAACGAAGAAGAACAAAAATTTACATCTCGCCTTGCTGTGTATATCACTCTCGTTGTACAACCAACAAGGGCGGCACCTCACCGCCGCTAATCGGTAATTACACGGCCTCTTAATTATCGGCTCATTGTCCGTGCGCGTTCTCTCTCCATCTTTCCCTACCGCCGCCCGTAAATTAGCCGCGCAGCGCCTCGAGTGACGCGGCGAGATTCACATCGCCGTTTTTCATCCCTTCGTATGTGTGTGTGTGTGTATATATATATATATATATATATATATATATATATATACGGATACGCGAAGTTATATACACTTTACCAGGCGATATGAGCGCCTAAGCCGGGCTAATTGATCGCCGCCGTAAAAGTGGATTGCGATCGGTTGGGAATTACAGCGCCTGCGCTTCTTGCCATGTGATTTGTTAGAGCTGCGCGTCGAGAGTCGTTAACGAGCTGTCTATTCGGATTATGTAGTAGAATATTGTCTATAGAAAAAAATATGAGTGTTGCGGTAAGGTTTCATTGTGTATGTTGTATATTGGTATATACACTTAGAAAAAGTTAATTTAGATAAAATTAATAGTTATAAAAATTATAGTTATTTATAGGAAATTTTGTAGTTTGTAATATAGAGTTGTCTTTTTCTCTCTTACACTAAAGTAATTTACATACATTTAGAAATTGTGATAACATTGTAACATCTAATATAAATAATATCATTGTTATAGCAATCGCAAATGTGTATATATTTTCTTAATGAGCTTCTCAACAATCGTTATAAACTAAAGTATCTTTTATTAATATATATTCATTATTCGACAATTAACTGATAAAAGAAAACTCGCAAGATGTATTGACAAAATGAAAACCCATCCACAAGCAACTTCTAGCAGTAAAACTAAAAGAGAGAAAGAGAAAAGACATCCTTGTCACATAAGCTCTCAGGGTGAAAATCCACGCAATTCGCGTGTTTGTTTCTCTCACTGTCGTCATTCGCGTAAATTACGCTTCGAGGCCCATGCACTTGTACGTACGTACACACACCTCTCTCTCTCTCTCTTCTCCGGTAATTGAGTTGTTTTCAGCCTGTCACTCGCTCGCTTGCGCTGTAAAACTAACGACTTAGCCTGCCGGCACTTTTCTCTCTCTCTCTCTCTCTCTCTCTCGCTCTCGCTCTTTCGCATTTGGCAGCCGCTTATTACGCGGTGCATAAAAGTAGGCCTAGCACATCTCCCCATTGTTTGACTTAGCAGGTCTCTCATTTGTCGGTACGATGGTAAATCAATGTGCGCGAGTATACCGGCGACGTTTTATTTTATTACTTTATAGAATGGGCCCGATGGCGCTGTGGGCAGAGTCTAGGGAGAGAAAGTGGGTGGGATGTGTACTGCCTGTGTCGGCATATGGGGCTCGAATTGTGGGAGAGAGATTTGTAGCTTCATAAAGAGGTAATAATAGTACAGTGAAGCTTGAAAAATCAGCTTCAAGTGTGGAATGTACTACATTCTCCTTTGCGATTTGGCTGAGTGAATGTTTAACCGCTAATTATCAGCTGGTGTATCGTTACTCGAGCGTCTAAAGTATAGATGGGGACGCAAGGGTGCAGCTTACAAAGAGTGAAATAGATTTTATATATATACATATACGTTATGCAATCGAGACGTGACATACATCTGTCATAACCATTCGCCTGCTATAATAATTTTCCTAGCACATATCCTCGTATATTAATTCCAATAATACAAACACGTGACCATTATGTCATCTATATATGATAGTGCACTCGAATCGTTTACACACATATACAAACCGTCAGCGCTAACGCATACAACAAAAAAAAACAGCATCGAAACAAAAACCTCCCACCGCGACTCAAAAATCCTTATCTCTTAAGAACTGATATATTTTTACTCGAATAAAAACGTTCGTTACAGCACACACACACACATACACACAATGACTAATATCTCGTCTGCTCAACAACGCGATAAAGGTCAACCCTCTCCTAACGCATCTATACACACACACACACACATATATATATATATATATATATATATATATATATAGGTATCCGATCGCATGCGCCCGCGTTGCTTTTCGTTCATTAATCATCGGCATCAATCGATCGTTTGCTCGGCCACCGCGACGCGTCATTGAAAAACGATATCCCGCGCGAGAGCGAGTGACAAGTAGGACACACCTCACGCAAATAATGCAAGCGCTGCCACTACTACTACTACTACTGCTGCTGTTCACTGATTTTACTGAGATCCCGATCGATGCATGAGGTTGTTATGCGGTGCTGACGACAGCATAGAGTATACGTATAGTGTTGTTGACTGACGCGGTAAGCGATAGTGACGAGTGTGTTTTAAAAATGGCTGGTGTATTATAGTTGAGTGTATATGTGGCTTATTATTGAGTGGTTGCGTTGTGAGGATGAGTAATTACGTTAGCGATTCTTTTTTCAGCTCTGGAGGTCTGAATGTTTTATGAGGTCGGTTTTAGGTATAATTGATGTACTATGGGTGAGGGGTAGTGTTAGAGGTTTCTGATTGCAAATGCAATTGTAATATTTCAGAGAATGTATTACAAGAGATTGCAAAATATAATGTTCTGGAAATTATAACCGAATTGTGGAGATTTTATCGTGTAAAATATATAAGATTAATGCAATTTCTTTGCAGAAAAATAATATTGTAAAAAGAAACTTATTTAATTCATAATATCAGTATCCTTTTCTCAGATTAATATTTTATAAAACATACATATCCACGGTTCTCAATTCAACTGTCACTCGATCCCAGAGAACCCTGGCGCATCTAGAAACCTCTCGACCGCCAAAAAATCAATAAACCGACGTTAAACCGTCATTAACTCAGCACCATCGTCTCCATTACCAAACAACCAACCCATCACTCCTCACACACTTATCTATACATATAGTATGAAATCTCCCGAGCATTTCTCGAAACTATAAAAATCGGCTTGTCCAGTCTAGACCGAACGAACGACAGCTCCTATAGGAGGAAAATGGGTGGGAGGGGGACGAAGAGAGTAGAAGTAGCGAGACTGCGAGTGAAGTTACTAGACGCGGAACCGCTGACGCAAAAGAGCGTCCTTTAAAAGATCGAGCAGACGGATGCGGCGCCAGCGCAACGCTGACGCAACACGTAAGGAAGAAAGTATATACTGTGGTGGCAACGGCGGCGACGCCCACACTAACCCGTACATTCGCGTGCTGCTTATAAGCGCTGTATCATTCGCGACTTACTTTCAGCAAGGGTAGCCGACGTATGGGCAAATGATTCGATTTACAGTTTGCTATAGGAAAAAGTTATAAGGTTTAGGGTTTTTTGGTAGTGGTGGTAGAGATTTGTGTATAGATTAGAGGTGTTTGTTTATGGTAGCGGTTTTGGATAGAGGTAAATGTTTCGTTATAAAATGTAAAAATTAGGGTTTTGGTAACGGTGGATCTATTGAAATTCGGTTAAAGCTAAGATATGTATCAGTGAAATTAAATTTTTTAGTGGTATTTATTTGCAATTTGGTACCAATATTTATCTCTAAGGTATAGTGTAACAAGTTATATCCATGCAAATATACGTAATTTTAACATAAATCATCCCTAATAAAAGAATTTAATGTTATTACAAAATTTCCCCTAATAATACTAATACCCCATGAAAAATTACCGAAAATGTTAGAAAACGCCCGACATTGACATCGTTATAGCAAACTCTAAACCACAAAAAAATTAGACCATGAGCACTGCCAACCTTGCAAACTAGATCATCGCAAACAACGATGAATCCCGCGGAAGAATACCACAATATGCAGGACCCCCAAGACCTTGATATCCATGTGCATATATATATATACCTCGCTAAAGAGAAAAACAACTGTGAACGAGATCGGAGGCGGCGGCCGAAACCGCGAAGGTGAGTCCGAGCCATGCGGGCACGGGGCAATAAATATCACGCGATTAGATCTGCACGAGGTGGGCTTGCTTGGCCAAGGGAGCGACTATTAATCACTCGCATGTTAATCGAGCCGATCGCTAAGTAGGCCGCGCGAGAGTCTCGTTCTTTTGCTCTGGCATGGTGGGTGGATGCGAGCCTCACCTATGATTGACCAGCTAGAGCTAATAGTGGCATTGTTAGGAGAAAGAGAGAGGGAGAGAAAGAGGAGTCTTTTCAGGTGGAATAGGATGTTTTTTTTTTGGAGGGTTGGAGGATTGCGGCTGGTTAAGGTGGTTATGAATGATTTCTAGGAGTTCGAAAGCGATCGGGTTGTTTATGTTTCGATGGATTAATCGATGAGAGATTTCTTTTCTACTTTTTGGAATGGATGAAGCCTAGTACGGAACTTCTCTCTTACTTTGCGTGTCTATTCTTGTTTCTTTCGAAGGTATTTGAGAAAAAAATTTTGAAAATGCAAAACTGTTATACAATAATATTTTAAAAGAAATTATAGTTTATATGATTTTCTTTAATTATAAAACTTCTACCGATAATGAAGATTATTTAAGTGTATAAGAACTTGCTCTCTAGTTCAGTCAACAACATCCTCCCACACCCGACAACTCAATCACATTACATAACAAGTAAAAAAAAAAATCAAAATCATCATCAACCACGTCCCCGCCAATTTCCCCGTACCATAATTATCTAGTATTAATCGAGGCGTATACTACACGTGTGTGTGCCCGGCAATCGTCGCGCATAGCTTATAGCTGCTATATAATAGCGTCTCTCTATATTACACTACAGTGTGGCCGTCGGGATCCCTTTTACCGTTTTCTCTCTCTCTTTCTCTCTCTCTACGCGCGCGCACCTTCGACCTACCGCAGCGGCTACTTTTCATACGCGGCGCGATCCATTTGAGCATTTTTTTCGTGGATTTATGGCGACTCGCCCCGTCCGCCCGACGGCGCGCGCAACGGAATTAATAGTGAAAGTTTGCGAGAGCCGTTTGTTTCTCTGCCCTTTTCTTTTTTTATACATCGGATGCAAAATGAGTTTGCATTGGAATGTTACGCCGATTTATCATTATGATTGTAGTTGCCGATTTGTTTATGTATACTTCAGTTTTGTTTGGGTAGATTGTTGTGCTTATTTGATTTTTAGTGGTTTTCGTAAAATATTGTCGTTCATATCAGATTTAGAAAGTGTATCCAGATAAAATATTAATACATATATATTGAGAACTATTTGTTATATCTTAGAAAGGTAATTTTGAAAACGAGTGAGAAACATTTCAATCCAATGTATTAGACCAAATATCTTTGTCATTACGGTAACAGCCTAATACACTCAGTTCCATTATAAAAATATTCTATAAAACGCTCGATAACCCGCACAAAGGTCACCCTAACCATGTCTCTCATCAAAAAGAACTCCCACTCTCCCACTTGCTGCTCGTCACGCACAATCGGAAGCAAATAGGCAATATCGCGATATGATGAAACCGAGTGGATCTCCGCTTTATGGAATCTTCCCCCAGTCTTCGTTCCTGCGAAAAGTCTATCTCTCTCTTTCTCTCTGCTCCGCTCTAAAAGAAAATACGCCGATAAATCTAATGTCTGGCGGGGATAGGTGCAGCGATGCGTTGCACCGAGGAAACTCTTATTTCCCATTCTTGCCTCTCTCACTCTTCCGCACGCGTATAAGTATATGTGTGCGTGTATACCATATATATATACACACGCGCAGTGTCGGGACAAAAGTTAGTCGCGACGAGACGTCTGATTTACGAAGGGGGGCGAGGTATATCGGCACCATAGCCCGAGAGCTTCTTTCACAAGAGTTTCTCTCTTTCTCTCTCTACGTCGGAGAGTTCGCGAGGTTCTTCCTTTTTTTCCTCTCTCTCTCTCTCCTTCCCTCACCCTCTCTCTTCATCTCTCGAAGGGTCTCGGGTGTACTCTTCCGCGGATTGCGCGGTCTCGAGTGAAATTCTTTACAATTGTTGGCGGAGAGGGAAGGAGTTTGAGTGACGCGTTGGAGATAGCAGGTTGAAAGGTCTGCCCCCTTTTTGGCTCGATTGTTTCCTGAGTAATTGGAAACGTTTATGGAATATAATGAGTATGTGGATGTAAACATTTGCGAAATAGTTTATCGTTTTAATAAAAAATTGATGGGGTATCGTCAAAACTGTATTATACAAAGAATACTGTGAATAAATATCATTAAGAGATATTCTATTGTTAATCCATCATTGGAAATTCTCTGTACAACGAATCAATCAAAAATCACCATAAAAACATGATAAACCAAAAAATTCCGAAACCCAATCGATAATTTCCATAAACGATGTACTTGAGCGGGACTCCATTAATCAACAATCGCCTTACGAGCATACAAACAACAATACAATAAAACGCGCGTAAAAAAGATATCCTGCGTTGACGCTGCCACCCTGCAAGCGCTTGTATTAAAATTGACGCCCGACGCAACGAGAAAAATTATTTTTTCTCTTGCGAGTATGGCGACGCGAAATAAGAGAATGTGATACTATAGGTACATACAATTATTTGTCGTTGATTAGATTTAGATTCAGATTTAATAATTTTATTTTTCTCATTACAAAAAGGTTACATATTAGTATTAGTATTACATGTATATTACTTACATTTCTGGAGTCATCGTGGTTTTATTACTAGCAATATATAAAAAAATTTAATTCAATTTAGTTTTATTAACAATTTAAAAAAAATTATTTTGTCGCAAGTAAGCTGTTCTTCAGTTTTTGGCATGATATTTGTTCAGTTGAACTAATCTTCCTCGCAATTAATGAAGGTATCATTAAATTGACAAAAATACTTTAGGTACAGTTAAAAATAAGTTTTTTCCGTATTCTATAATCACTTTTCCATTATTTAACTCATCTATCACTCCAATAATAAAATGTTCGTTCCATGAACCGCAATACCTTGAAACACTCGATCTAAAAAGTACAAATCTTACACTATTCCCTACAATCTCGACCTCTTAACACCCTTCCTTACACCCCTTCAATCGCGATAATGTAAATTCAATAAAACTTTCATCCAGCACTCTAATAAGACACCGCCAACGCGCGCAGTGCGAGAATAAATAACCGATGCTTGCCTGCCCCTCTCACAAAATCAGCGAAACCATAAATAATTCAGCGCAAGATTTTTCTCATCAGCACCGAATTTTTTTCCCCCCAAGGCGCAAGCGGAGAATTTGATATATGAGAGGGAGAGAAGACGTGAGGTTCCTCCCACGGAAGACTCACACTGACCTTTGACTCCACCGCCGAATCTTACGAGGGATCGCGTATATAGGAATGTAGATGTGGTCATTCAATATTTAAGGAAAGAATGATGGTTTCTGCGTTGAAGTGATGGTTCGGTTTAATAGATAGAGCTTTAACTATATGATAAAGGCTGCAAACTTATTAATCTTATTTTTATATGACACAATTATTTATAAATATTAAAACATAAACTACAGGTTAAGACTGTAAAGAGTTCTGTTAAAGTATATCTTACGTTTGTTTTTATTACCATTTCTTGTAGAATGTCAAAGATTATTGTTACAGTGCTACAACTGTTCTCTTAATACATCTGTTCTAGGAAGTAAAACCATAGATACTTTATTATAACCATTACCTCATAGAAACGACGAATCATATAATCGCGCACACCCAAGGAATTCAAAAGTCAGATGCAATAATATAAATCCCGAGTTATAGGTCACTTGATACATATATAAACACACGAACTACATATCCTATACACGTGTTCAACAATTAGCAAAAGCAATGAGCATTAAGATATCGACTCGTTATCGAGCGGATATCGCGTCCTCGTTGATTTTAGTCCCTTGCGTATATATATATGCACGTACCTGTATCCACTCGCTGGAAATGAAATCATCGACGCTCGATCGTATCTCGCGGCTCTCGATTGTCAGCCTGCGGTATAGCCACTGCCTCTCGATTAAATTACTTTAGCCACGGGACAGAAGGTCTCCCCCGAGGTAATCGTGACTTTTGCAAGGCGTATACAAGAGCGCGAGCGCCGAGTGCTTATTGTGTGTGTGTTTCAAGGACCGTTTCGTTTGCGTGAGAAGTATTGATGCAGTGCACGTGTTAACTGACATTTGATATGATTTGTTGAAAAAGTATATGAGACATTGCTTTTTTTTTAAAGATAGATGTGCATAATAT
>JAYJLV010044433.1:0-21939 GCA_036873485.1 Torymus texanus
GAAATTCTTTAGCATTTGTTTTTGTGAAAAATTTATTTTTAGAATTTCACTTTAATTAGGAAACGATGAATTAGTTTAAGGAAGCTAAGTGCCAAAGAATTGGCAGCGGTTTTTAATTTAATTACAATAAACAATTTCGAAAAAATATCTGGATTTATTCCAGTTACCCCTACAACCAATATTTCTTAGCATAATTAACTTTCATTGAATGGTTTTTGAATTACCTACATGTTCTTTTTATATTTTTAGATTATTTTTATAGAATTTCTTGAATAAATCTTTATTTATTAATACGAAAATGTTAGAAATTATATCTAAATTTCAAGAGATTACCTCCATTTTTTTTCAAAAAAAGATTATTTTTGGAAAAAATGCGTTTTCCGTGTCGAACTCGAGAGATAAAAATAATAATAAACCCGATCATCATACAATTCTCTACAATGTTTTTGGTATTTGATCTTCGAACCCAGTTCGTTATTTAAGAAATGCTGATTCCCAGTATTAAAGATATTTGTGATTAAAAATTGTATTTTCCTATTTTTGAATTGTATTTTCTAAGAGAATATTTGCACAAGTAGTACGCAAAGTATTTTTCATACTACAACTTATAATTTGAGAAACGAATACTTTGATTGCACTAAACAAGCATAAAAAATCAAGTTCTGCACACTTAATAAAAAAAAAATTTCTTAATTTATTATGTAATTGTTATCACTAATAGATTATTCACAACTGTATAAAGATCATTATATTGTATAATAACACATCTGCTAATAAAATCTGGTAAGAGATAAATTAAAACTCATTACCTAGAAGATAAAAGTTTCTTAAAGCTATCCAAAAAGAATTTAAGTTTTCAAAATCAAAAAGCAATAACAATTTTTATTGTCTTATGAAAGAGGTAATTTTGGAGAGGTGAAAACACCGATAAGAGTATAATAACATTTATTGCTTTACTTCTATGATCTTTTCATCATAGAAAAAAGATTGTAGAATAATAGAGATGATTACGAGATTTGTATATATTGAATTATTTATCAAACCTAGCGCGAATTTGTCAGTTCATATACGTGGAATATTTTGAGTTGAATAAAATACTTACACTCTTATCGCTGATGTCTATATCATCATGAAACATTCAATGCGTGCGATTAAGTGGAATCTTTACTGCTGACACTTTCGTCATTACAGTCGGTAGTCGGTTGAAGACACACCTACGACACGGTTGGCTCATTTTCATTCATCAAGATGACGGTAAAATACTTTCCATACATTATTACTATAATTAATTACTATAATAAATTGTTTTGCAATCATTGTCCCGATTAATAAAATTTGTATGTTAAATTATTTTATATAGTCGGCAATACGTTACGCTTACAGAGGCTTAGTCGTTCCAGTATTTACTCCATTAAAAAGTAATGGGTACGTGTGCATATAAATACTATACTCTATTATGTAATTATCTTTATCATAACAGAATTAACTATTCTTTTTACTTTTGTAAACAGAGAAAAGGCAGTAAACTCTTACCTTATTCCAAGATATTCAGATTATCTTAAAAGCAAAAATGTTCCTGGTGTTCTCGGTAAGTAATTATAAAGCTAATTATACATCTGTTCATCTAATAAGAGACTAATTGTGGTGTAAATCATATACAGCTCGCGCGAATTATTCTTCAAATTTAGTTTTAAATTCGAGTCAAAAATTGATTTAAAAAAATTTTGTTTAGACGCCTCAATAGCTACATAATAAAAAAAAATTTACTTCTGAAAAGTAAAATGTAATTTATTAAATTCTAATGAAATATAAAAAATTTCACTGTAACAATTAACGTAAAAATACACATTTTTAATACAATTAACTATTTACTACTTGATAGCCAATAAAATACTATCTTTAAATGTTAGGCATTAAAAGATATGAAAACATTCTTCAAAAAATAGTAATATAAACAATTTTTTTTTTTAAATCAACGAATACGAAATCCGCTTCTCACAATCCTCCGATAAAGGTATCATATTCTTACATCATAAAGCTCCAAATGTACGAGTATATGCAGTGCAAAAGTAAATATCGCTCATGATACTTAACCGAGCTACGAGTCGTATTGTCAAATTCGAGGAATTTACCAGGCGAAAGTTAAATATATTGTTATTATTCTTGGGTAAAAAAAAATAGTTAACGGCACGACTGGCGAGGGTATGACGATGACGGTCAACGAGAGGAAAGGAATCGCCGAGGCCTGGTCGGAAGCAGCGAAAAGAAACGAGCAACACTTTATCGTCCAAGTCGGTGGTACATCACTCGCTGGTGTCAAGGAATTGGTACGTAAGCAATGTGTAAAAGATAAGCGTTGACATAGTAGTACATAAAGTTAATAAATTGTTTTTTTAGGCAAAGCATGCGCAAAGTCTGAACGCAGACGCGATTCTGTGTCTACCGGAATTGTACCACAGGCCGACAAATAATGCAGATTTAATCGATTATTTGAAGGAAGTTAGCGAAGCTGCTCCAGAGACTCCGTTGATGTATTATCATTATCCAATAATGACGAACGTCACGTGTATGTATTTTTCCGTTTATTTTTTCATATAAAAATATAAGTAATTTAAAAAGTATATAGTAAAACTTGTGGATGAAGATTGTAAATTATGATGAAATTAACAAACTATATGTACGATTCATACATTGCGAGAACTCTTAATCATTTATATTTGCATAAAAGTCTTCATAAAAAAAAATTAGCACACGTCGGTATCCGCTAAAACATTGTGCATTCATGAAAATTTCTTAACACTTTCTTTGCTTGTTTATTATCGTCCTATATGAATGATGCACTACATTCCTAATATTTAATTATATACGAATTTCACCACAATTACAGTACACATGGGCGAGTTTCTGGAGTCTGTCGGTGACAAAATTCCCACATTCGCTGGCATCAAATTTACAAGCACAAATCTCGAAGAAATGTCCGATGTCAGACAAGTTGAGAACGGACGTTTCGTTGCATTTTTGGGAAGTAATCAGGTAATCGGCCATAGTTCAATCTCTATGCTATATTAACGAGTGAAAAACTACAAAATATAATAATTTATGCAATCGTGCATCATCAGCTGTTCCTACCAGCGCACATTACGGGCGTGGATTCGTTCATGCCGGCCATCACGAATCTGTTTCCGGAGCTCGTTCGCTCCGTTATGCAGTTCGCTAAGGAAGGCGACTACTCATCGGCAAAAAAGAAGCAGGAGAAACTGTTGCGGGCCTACAAGAAGCTTTCTCAATTAGGTAACTATTATTGTTGATCCTCGCGTGCCGGAACACGCAAGTGCGCTTTATGCACGCTGGTTATTTACCTTCGTTGAGCCGTTTTAACGCCGTGACGTGCGGTTTTGTTTCAACGGATTCGGAAAAACGATTGGAAATCACTTTTTTTTTAAAGAATTAAAAAAGTATGGTTTAGTTTGGAATGGAGAATTTTTCTTCTGTGATGAAGATTATCAGTATTGATTAGACTTTAAATACTCATAATTATAAAGTTTTATTTATGTAACAGATATAGCACTTTTTTCTTTTGTGTTATAAATAGCAATATTTTCATATAAAAAGGAGAAATCAAACGAAATAAAAGTATCAATTCTTTAGCTGTTGTAAGTCTTCATAGTTACCATAGCTAACTATTTTTGTCACTATAATAGCTTTATTAGTCTGCAATCCTTGTAGTAGGTTCAGATTTTTAAAGTGTAGACCTTTTCAATTTTTATACACTGTTAAATTTACCATAAAAAAGTATAGTATATTATTTTTAACTTTTTGGTTGTGACAATTTTTCTAATTGTAATATAATTTTAGCAAATAATTAATTTTTTTAACAATAATATAGTCATTATAATGGTTCTACTTTATATTGTAGTAAAACTATAGTCCTAAATACTTTTTACCCTCTTTATTGTTTTTTTTTTGTTTTAACATTTAGTATACCATCACAATAGTTATCAAAAGCTATGTAAAATATTTTATAAATATTTAGCGATAATTTATTTAATGTTAATTAATTAAAGACCTGATTCAATTGTGTTAGCTTATCTTATGCTGCAGGCGATGTGTCATCAGTATTAGAAATAATGACAGAGACATTAACAAATGACATTATAGTTTCTTTAGCCTTTTGTTGTCTATCAAATAGGTAGATGGATAAAAATAAATATTCTGTGTCATTATATGCCTTTCAAGTTTATGTATTAGAGTTATTATGTATTATATGTATTACTCTCTAAGGTTGAATTAGTGAAAAATCCACTAAAGATTTGTTAAAATTGCTCCACCGAAACATTAGTGAATATTTACTAATTAAATAGTAAATATTCACTAATTCTTAGTGGAAATATATGAAAATCTTCACTATTTAAAATAGTGAAACTTCTCCATTTTAATTAGTGAGTAATTCCATATATTTCCACTAAGAATTCGTGAATATTTACTAATTAAATTTACTATTTAATTAGTAAATATTCACTAATGTTTCGGTGGAGCAATTTTAATTAATCTTTAGTGGATTTTTCACTAATTCAATTGTAGAGAGTACTCACGCGCTCTGTTTATGTAGATAGAGACTTTAGCAATTCCGAATGCATATATTTATAAGATCAAAAATATATTCTAATTCTGCTACGATATATTTCCATGTTTTTTATTATATTATAATTTACAATACTATAAATTATAAATAATGTAAACTCATCAAATTTTAATTATTTTTAGGTAATCCCCTAGCAGCAATGAAAGCAGCTATGTCTCACTTGAGCCCACTTGAAGTTGGTCCATCGCGTATGCCTCTACCATCGTACGATAACGAACCAGATCAACAAAAACTTCGCAATATATTAAAAAGTATAAACTAATTTTGTATTAAAGATATATTATTATATAATAAATTTTTTTTATTTCTCAAAATTCTGAACATTATTTGGACAGTGTTATTTTTACATAAAATCATTTCAATTTATTATAGATGGCAGTAGATATATATTTAATTTTCAATGATAAACTGCAAAAAGAAAAAAAATAGTTATTTTGTACTGAATTTGTAATCAATTTTTTCATTGTGTTTGTTTATCACTTAGTATTTTTCTTTGCTCACGTATATTTGTAAAAATCGGTAAAGTAAATATCAATTTTAAGCGAGATTTAAAATATATTTGTACGCGCAAGGCACTATACGGAAAACATAATATAAACCACTATAATCTCACTCAATGTATAAATAAAATGTCAAAAGATTATTTTGTTTGTTTGATATTGTAATGATTTATATAACGTTACTTTATCAATCAATGAATTTCCTTCAACAATTTGTGCAGATGCAGATAAAAGTTAGTTACTCTATTCATTCGAACATATTTAAAACTGTATGTGTGTGTAACGGTATTCCGTAAAGCAGAAAATTTTAATAATTAAAAATTTTTTCCACACAATAAGGATTACATCTATCTGAAATATCACATTATGCTAACTTTTCTGCTCTTCTACACTATATACCTATATAACGTTATCATACTCATATTGAGATTATGGGTGTTAAGCGCACTATTGTATAACAGCCCTAAGGCATACAAATACAACGGCGTAGACGAGCTAACCTTGTGATACTGATATATAAAAACAGCAGTCGGCATTTTCTACTCACGGTGAATTCCGAATAATTAGTACAGTAAAACATTGAATAAAACTTTGTCGAAATGAAGGTAAATTACTAAAGAGATGAATAAAAACTATGTTAATTTTCTGGATTTTAATGATACATTTTATTTTTTACAGGGGTATGAAAAATTTACGTTTACAGGTATAATAGCTACAGCTTTTACTCCATTTAAAAATGATAGGTAAGTGTTATAACAATTATTAAAGAATAATAAATAGCTAATAGATATTTCTAACATTATGTTATCTATTGTTACTAGTGAAAGAAGTTTGAATTTATCGGTTATTCCTGACTATGCCGAATATTACGCGAGCAAAGGTTTCGAAGCTGTTTTAAGTAAGTACTTCGTAGTATATTTATATTTAAAGAAACATTTTTATTATTATCATTTTGTTCGATAAAATAACTTACATGTTCTGTTACGTACATGTATGCACAGACATTTCAATTGTTTCAATCTGCTTTTTATTGGTACTTATTATCTTGTATATGCCCCTATACGATATGCAGTATATACATTACTATAGCAAGTATGAATGCAAAGTGGCTGTGGTCGTGATTTGTTCTTGTTTACAATATGGACCCCGGTTACTCTACCGGTAAAGTCGCATGCTGTTGTAGGCGGTTACTTTGAATTCTCACTGATCCAATTTTCAAAGTAGTTGTACAAAATTTATCATATATTTTATAAATTTAGAAAACATGATTTAAAAAACATAAGTTGACAATAAATATATTTTTTTAGTCAATGGAACTTACGGTGAAGGAATGGCTATGTCGGCAGATGAAAGAATAGAAGTAGCAAATGCTTGGGCAGAGACTGTAAAGAAAACAAAACAACAGCTTATCATTCAAGTTGGTGGAACCAATTTACCTGACGTCAAAAAACTTGTAAACAATTAATTTATTATTATTATAAATCGTAATAATTATTTTTATTAGAAATCATAGATTAAAATAAAAATTTCTCATTTTATAGGCTCGACATGCTCAAGAAATAAAAGCAAATGCTATCCTTTGTTTGCCTGAATTGTACTACAAACCGAAGACGGCTGAAGCTCTAATTGATTACTTGAAGGAAGTTGGTAATGCGGCTCCTGAAACTCCTCTTTTTTATTATTATTCGCCCGAAGTTACAGGCGTTACAGGTAAGAATTTATTTATTATATTAAAAGACTATTTACATCTTATATTGAAAATTTTGTATAATACAATAACGTTTTTATGGTTTTTATATTTTATTTTATAATTTAGTAAATGTCATCGAATTGTTGGAGAAAATTGAAGATAAAATCCCTACATTTGCTGGTGTTAAATACGCTAGTAGTAATGCGGAGGACTGTTCAAAAGTTATGCACTCTGATACCCCATTTAAAGTTATCTTAGCCAACAATTACGTATGTATTAAATTAATTTTATCTAAATTATTTTTTAATTAAGTTTACAAATCCTCTATTCAAAGTAATAAACGTGTTAATTATAGTTCTTGCCAGTTGCCGTTGCGTTGAAGATAAGGACGTTCATGCCAACCAGTATTAATGTCGCGCCCGAACTTGTTAAAAACATCATTGATTTAGCAGGTGAAGGAGAGTTTTTCAAAGCTCAGGAAATTCAAGTAGAATTAGCAAAAATAGTTGATAGATTAGGTAAAATAAATAATGGTAAGTATTTATTTAATATATATCGAGTTTATTTACAGAAAAAATGGCTACAATATGAAAATGATTATGTTTATAGGCGTACCTTTGTCGACTATGAAATACGCAACATCTCGTTTAATTCCAATTGATGTAGGACCAACGAGGAAACCATTACGTGGTTTCGATACAAAAGAAGAAGAACTTCAAATTGCCAACTTGGTCAAAGAATTATTTTAAAAAGTCGATATAAAGAATATTGTATAATATTATTTTTATAAAGGATGTACAAAAGCTAATAACGAATCATAAAAATATAAATATTTATAATACAGAGAACAAAGTATAAATAAAAATATGCAATTTAAAGTAATATTGTGCAGTTTTTAATCTACAACATCTAATGATAATCATAATATTTCTTTGCACGCGCCTTATACAGTGCTAAGAAATAGTGCTGGTAAGAGGCGCCATCATGTCTGATCAGTACAATAATGGAACTATGCTTCTATATATAAAATCATACAATGCAAATTAGAAAAATTATTGACGTTTTATATGTTTAAAAAAAATTGTATATATACAATATACATATAAATAATATATTAACAATGAAAAAGGTGAGATACTATATATAATATACATTACCGAATGAAACTATACAAGGAAAGTGAAAGAGATAAAGATGGCACTAGTAGTCAGTGAAACATGTAAAAAGATGAAAAAAATATACAGATTTACATAAATAATCAAAGAAATCAGTAAAGAATTATTTTTGCGCGTAGCCTATATACTAAAGCAATACTACATCGAATATATAAATTGTAAGTATCCGTTGGGCATATATTGAAAATCACTGTTTTACCGACAGTAGTTTACTAAATTCTAGCAGTTATATTTATAAACATAAATAAGAAAATACGTATATAAGGTAAATATTTGCAAAAAATTGTAAGATAAGAAAAAAAATGTCACAAAGCTTCGACCAGTATTATAGTTTTAACAAGTTTCCTTCATTGATTTTGCGACTGGTAAGATAAGTATACCAGAGCATAAGCAGCATAAGTACGTTTGCAAGTTGCTAGGCGAATAACCAGGAATAACTACATCCTCGGTCGATCACGTGACATTTAGTATAATATGCGCCGCTACTATAGTTAACATACATGGCGATTTATTATAACGGCAATGAAATTTAATGATCAGAGGTCAATAATCTTTTACCCTTCATTTATAAGTAAATGAATTTGGTCATAGCATAGAAAGTCATTTGATAAAAATCAAAATCAAAATCCATTGGTCAAATTACCATGCCCATACCAATTCCTATATTCTCAGTATAGTAAGCGAGGTGGCTTAGGTGGCACTACTCTCAACTTCTCAAAACCTCTCCCAACACACGTAACGATGACCAGAGCCACGTCGAACTTGGCCGTGTCCCTTAGCAGTGTCTCCATCTTCAGCAGGCGTCCGGAAGCTGTACGGGCCACCGATTAGCAGCGCCACCACGCCACGCAGTCAGTCAGTCAGCCTTACCATCGGAGCACACATTGCTCCGGTTATATCGAGAGGCGTGGGTCGGGCGCGTCGGACTGCTCGTCGCTCAGTCTTTCGCCGGCGCTGCCTTCGTGCGTCGTGTGTGTCACCCATCGAGCTATAGTCGCATCAGCAGCAGAGCAGCTCCCTTGGCTCACCGTTCCCTAACCGCGCTCACCTCGAGCGGTCACGCAGCGCAGCTCAGCAGCGACGCTAGCATATATACCAACCATCATCACATAGTATATATCCCGGCGCGGCCGGCGTGTGTGTATGTATGCGAGGGCCAGAAAGATTTAGTACACGAGCCGCCATTTAGCGCTCGCGTCTCTACCTCGTACACAGCCGTGCTCATCATCATCAGCAGCAGCAGCAGTAGCAGCAGCATTCGTTTGGCGCCGCGCGTCTCATCTGCGCCGCCCCCTTTACCGACACGCTTGGTGGTGCGTGCGTACGGCGTACCCCGGGTACGCGAATTTATAGATTAGGAGAAACCGAGGACCAGGATGGAGAACCGACCGGCGCCGTTGCGCTCGAGGCGCGTCTGCAGGTTCTGCCTGACCGAAGCTGAACCGTTGAGCTTCATCTACGACCGCGAGCTGAGCCGGCCGTTCCAGGTGCCGCTCTCCTTGCAGATCATGTCCTGCGTCTCCATCGAGGTAATTTACTCAAGACGAGAGAAACGTCAGTGTCTAGCTTATCCTTTTGCCCACCCGCTTCCTCGTGTGCTGCTACCGTCAACGCGGCGCACGACACGGTCTTACGGTACTCGGTGTACTTTCTCCTGCAATGTCGACGTTAAAATCTAGACTTCTTTCCACCCTATATGAGGATGTTAGCAGGTTCTTTGCTAATCGGGAGAGAGAAATTTTGAAACAGCCACTTGACAAGAGTTTTCTTTTTTCTTTGGCTCCATGCATATACTTGCAGATAGTACTAGACTTTTTGCACAGTGGGTAACCTGCTGAATTAGTACGGTTTACAGTCTGCTGAGCATTCTTCCATGATTATATTTATTATTTTCAAACACTAAGTAATATTAACATTCAAATTATTGAAACAACTTTAAATCCAAACTAATAAATAAGACTTTTTTGAAATATTCAAAGCATATTAATTTTATAAAAATCAATTTTAGCATTTTTTTATAAGCACATATTAAAGATAAAACTGTTTAGATCAGAATGACTTAATTCATTGGTCATTCATATTGGTCAATGGTTTAAGATTTATTGCGAAAAAATGTCTTAAGACAAAAAGTGTTTTATCAACAGATTATTTGATGTTTCATGTCTACACAATTGTAGTATGTTATTATAGCAAAATGCATTAAGTCAATAGCTTCATTGATAAGTTAGGTAATGATCGTACCTGTAGAGTAAGATTGATTCTCTCCTTCTTTATCACCAGAGAAATGATTTTTTTTATTAATTTTCATTTATTAATATTAAATAATAATAAAAGACAATACTAAAGAATTAATTGAAGCAGAAGAATACAAAGTTGAATATTTTATTTTTAAATTCTAATAATTTTCAATATAGGTACAAAATTTTTGTTTTTCATCAAATAATTACATGAAATTAAGAAATCTTCAGTCAGAATTCATTATATTAATAAAAAATTATTTATTTATTTAAGGTATATTCTGCTGATGGAATGCCCCAAATGATCTGCCAAATGTGCCGCTGGAATTTAGATCGTTGCTACAAATTTAAGCAGCAATGCAAAAAAGCTGACGAAGCCCTACGTGCCTATCCAATGTCGGGAGTTCTTCCACGACCATTTCCCCCAATAACTAATGACCCACCAGAACAGAGTAATAAGAGAACTATAGAATCCAGACCTACTAATGAACAGGCAAAGAAAGCTCGTTTAGACAATGGGGACAGAGACCGAAGAGAGGTGCAAGGTTAGTATACATTTCCCAACTATAATACTTGGATAAAATCGTTTTCTCATATTATAAAATTCGCATTAACTTTGAACCTACAGAGTATACAGGACAACGACAATCTGAGACTCGCGCCCAAGCGCAGCTGCGTGAGAAAGAAGAGCGACGTGAGCTTTACGACGAGGACCAAGAGGCAGGTAGTGAAGCCGAAAATGAAGTCAACGATGCAAAGGATGACACGAAGCTCGAGCCTGGTGAAATTCGCGTGCACGCATGCAACCAGTGTGAGCGCACATTCCCTCTGCTCCAATCGCTGCAGCTACACATGCAGCGCGCTCATCGTGACCGTAACTATCGTTGCACCGAGTGCGATCGACCTTTCTTCAGCAAGTCCGATCTCCAAAAGCACATGACAACGCACTCCGAAGAGAAACCGTATAGCTGTCAGATCTGTCAAAAACAGTTCTCTCGCGCAAATCTTTTACAACGCCACGAAAAGGTGCACAGGGAAGAGTTACGTTATAGGTGTCCTCATTGCGATCGAGAGTTCTTCACGAGCGAGGATCTTGAGAGTCACGAAGAAGCTGTGCACAAAGCCATCAAGCCTTACCAATGTAACATCTGTAACAAGCGCTTCACTTATAAACAAGGTAAGTCTATTGCTTTTAACTTTACTGAATGTCAAGTATCGAAAATCCTATAAAGATCGTTACTCATGAATTCTTTCACACTAGGCCTTGAGCGACACGAAATGCTCCACAGTGAAGACAAGACGTTCGTTTGTGAATACTGCAAAGAAGCCTTTCGATCGAGCGCGAAACTAGCTCGTCACTTGACCACTCATGCTGGTCATCGCCCCTACATGTGCAAACTTTGCCCTCGTACGTTCCTCTTGTCGCACCATCTGACTCGTCATATGCGCACTCATTCTGTAGAAAAGCGTCACCAATGCGAGGATTGCGGCAAGGCCTTTAAACGCAGAGAGAGTCTGGAGGTACATCAGTTGACGCACGTGAAGCGCTCTGGTATGGGTCTGACGTGCGACGTATGCCAGGAGTCGTGCCGGAACCGAGCCGACTACGTGACGCACATCAAGCAACACGTCGACGCTGGCGAGAAAATGGGACCGGACGGTCTGCCACCCGACAATAAGGAAAAAACCATAGAAACTGAAACCGAAGAAGAGGAAGAGGAGGAGGAGCAGTATTCAGACGACGATTACGAGCCACCTTCGTCTTATCTGTACAAGAAATCGCAGCAAAAGGTATTGCCGAACAAAAACAAGGTCGAGAGTGAGGAAGAGCCTTTAGAGAAGGAGGATAAGAAGGAGCAGGTAGTATACGTACGAAGCAAGGATGGCAATGTTCTCAAGAAAACGATCAAAACGCTCATGCCAATACAGCGTAGAGCTGAGCAGCATACGCAAGAAACAAAGCTCAAACCAACCGTCGCTAGCCCCCAAATTATTACCGCGAAACAGCTGAAACAGGATGATTTGCAGTCCGTGCAAACTCCGCAAAAAGACAGAATCGACGAGACTGAAGCGCAGGTGCAGAAGATCGTGGCCTCCGTTTTTAAGGAACACAAAATACCGCGGAAGCACCAGGGCCAGGAGACGAACAAGGAAACACCACAGACTATTCAGAGACAAGCGGTTACGCCTGTACTCACACCCACTATTATCAAAGAAGAGAAATTGGATAGTCCTATTGCTTCAATTAGTAGTCAGAAGAATGTGAATACTGTAAAGGTTATCAAAAGAATTGTGGTCAGAAAACCCGTGGGTAGTGCCGACGGGGTTCAAACCATCTCAACGCCTATTAAGGAATTGGTACAAGAGGCAACAAATGCCCACCAACAGCAACAGGCAGCTGCAGCAATTCCATCGACATCCGGTCCCAAAGTAGGATTTATACTTATAATTCTATTTATTTTCAACATAATGTAGTTTATAAAAATGTATTAACTTATATGTTATTATTTTTCAGGTCACTAAGAGAGTTATTGTTCGAAGAATCATTCGCCAGGGTGATACTACGCGCGAGGTAATCATGAATCCTGATGGCAGCATTATCGATCCAGCAGAACTTGCCAAGTTGCCCACCGGTAACGTTGTGAAACGTGTTGTTGTTAAAAAGCCTCTAGATAAAGGTCAAAACATTGAACAGATGCTACAATCGGCTGATGCAAAACGCATCCTCAGGATGGCTGAGGGTGAAAAGATTGCTAACATTTTGGCGTCACCCAAAATAGTTACTCAGGTGCAAAGAGTTGAACAGCCACAACCACAGAAGCAGGTGGTCATCAATGACGACCGCGAGACGAAAGAGAAGCTGGAACAATTGGAGAAACGAGTTGAGCAACAGCGATTGAAGATTGAAGAGCTACAAGCTCGTAAGCAACAGCAAGAGTACGAGGCATGCGACGAGATGCTTCCGGATCGTCATGATGAATCCGAGGATGAGCAGCAGCTGCCTCTCAAACGCGTCTTCGTCAAGCGAAAACAGAGTATTTACGACGAAGAAAAAGAATACAATGATGAAAAGGACAAAGAAGAAGATGAGCAAGCCGAAGCGAGTCCCAAAATGCCTAAGGAGGAAGAATTATCGCAAACTTCCACAACTTATGAAGAGAAAATGGACGAGAAACCAATGAGTCCCTCGAGATCCATTGAAGACGCCAAAATCATTATAATCAAGCCAGAAGAGAATCCTACAGACGTTGATGAAATGCGTCGCGAGCTTTGCAGTATACTTGATTCAACCGATAGCACTGTTAAGATGCAGGAGAATGTTCTCAATAACCTAACTCAGATAACGTCTGTCGGTGAAACTCAAAAGGCAATGCAAATTTTGGAAACTGAAGGAGAAACTACAGAGCAAATAGCAGAAGCATTAGAAGGCCCGGCTACTGAGATGGTGCAAGAGGAGCCTATGGAACAAGAAGAAATCATTACCGGAGACGATGTATTGGAACAAAATGAAGAACAGGTAAATTAAAGAAGAAAAACTTTAGTTAAATTAATAAAACATTTAGGTTTCATTTTTATTTATTCTTACATATAAAACTATTAATTGCACGTATATAATTAATGACTTTAGTTTATTGTTTTATCTTAAGGTGCAAGAAGAAGAAGTGGGTGAACAACAAGATCCTGCTCTCAAAATAGCTATTTCACAATCCGAAGATGAAGGAATTAAAGTTCAATATGAAAACTCTCAAGAGGATGTTGACCAAGCAGGAATTACAGAAGAGTCAGCTCTTGAAATCACTGAAAGAACACAAACTTTAGTGTCGCTGAGTCCATCGGTGCTTCCGGGAACAAATGATATGTTTGAAACGTCGGTGACATCCATGGAAGTAGAAGTTGATAAAAATCAAGATCAGCCAAATTTAGAGGAATCTGTGATTGAGATGTCGTCTACGAACGAAACTATTAATTTGAATGATACAACGGACAGCAGAGATAGTTTAGAAGATAAACTATCACAAATGGAGGGCTAATGAAGCATACGTGACAGAAAGCTTTTGTAAAATAATTGGACAATGATTATGATTGAGGGTAAAGCGCAGGTTAATGAAGTTTTAAAGAGAAAAACTGATCTACCGACAGATTATTTTAATTATATGAATAATTTTGCGATTTCTAAGGCTACAGTTTATGTTACATTTCAATAAGTTTTTGTCCGTTGCTATAAATAACTGTATCAAAGTTGATATTGTTCTTGGAAATCGTAAAACGCATAGTTTATGTGTAAAAATCAGTCGGTCGGTAGAATAGTAAGTTTGCATCCTCCACACTAATTGTTCTTTTCGGTGAGAAAATTATGGCTGCATCGATGACTTGATCTTTTTACAGCATCGTTTTTTATCTTTCTGTGAATTCTTTAAGTCTGCTTGCCAAAGGCTCTTATAGAGTAAGTTGAAGTATACACATAAATTATATATTTCAATATTATTGTGCGCATTCTAGTGACGATTTATGGACTAGATTGCATCGGTTATTGTTACACATGTGCCGATTTTGCTTTCCGCGCAGAAACAGACTTTTTTAATTATTTTCTAATAATCTACAATTTCATTTTATTTTATTAAGATTTACTTAGCGGCGCAGTCGATCTAGATAATTATGGATTCATGGTGAAGTAGATGATCCAGCGAAAACTTGTAAATACCCGATCATTCCCTTCAAAATGAATTTTATATAAGCGTTAATCGTCTATAATAATTGTAAGCACCTTTCAACTTAATTTGCAATGTGGAAAGTTTAGAGCCAAACATCATATATGATTAGAGATTGAACGAATATTTATGTACGCTTAAGGGGAGAGTGTAAAAAATTCGAGGATATTCGGGAACAAATATTGACAACTCCTGAAAGTATCTCATATATAATAGCTGGATCATATCTCTTCTTGCGATTTGTATAAAATTTTGGAAACACTCTGCATTCATGTAATTAAGATATGTATTTATCTTCTTTTCCAGCGGGTAATATATTATAGTGCTTTACGTTTTAACAATTAACATTTTATTTTCTATTATAAAACAAAATAGTTGGCAAAGGTACCGACTATGAAAGATAAGATTCTGTAAAACTCTTGAGAAGTCAAGAAACACGGTACCGTTTCTTATTTTGAGAAAATAGATGTCTTATTGCATCAGTAAAATATTTACAACATTAGGATTGAATTTTAATAATGAATTTCAGTGTAAATGATTTCATATAAATAAAAATATACATGAATCAAAACCAGTTTTTTTTTATTAAGGCAAATTTTTAAGCGAAGCTCATTACAACTACGTTACCCTAAATGCAAATAATTGAAGGGAAAAAATGCTTTCAAATTAGCTGATTTTTAAAAAATGTTACAAAAAATCGTACAAATAGGTGAGGAAAATAAAAAATATTACGTTAACGTATTAAAGCTTGGTTAACATTTGAGTTTTTTCTATTGCAATTAGAGAATCGGTAAATATATTAATATTAATTACTTTATGAAACGTTTCGATCTTCAAATTTACCATAAAAATGATGTCATAAACAAATATCGAAATTGTTGATTTATATTTATTTTAAATCTTTTGAATTTATATAATATTCAATAACTTTTCGAATGTACATTTAAATAATGTAGATTTTCAAAGTTTCTTTATTACGCAAAGAAGAACTTAGGTAGAAAATGAACCATATTTTGTAGCTAACGTATTAATCGAAGAATTTTTAGCAAAAAACATGAAAGAGTAATGTAATTCATCTAAAAATTTTACTGTTAATTAAAATACACATTTTATGAAGTGCAAATATCAACAGTTATTTCTAATTGTTACATAATTATAAAATACAAACAATGTTTGTTTTTAAATATAAAGTTTATTCAAAAATCGGCAAATTTATGGTTAAAATCTCTACCAGAGTATCTTATAATTAAATTTTCCAAAGAAAAAGAATTTGATACAGATTTTTATACACCATTTCTTGTGCAAACATCACTTCATCTGATAATATGAAATAATGAATTAGCTTTTTAGTATACTTATATCATTGTGGAATATAATATCCTTTATTAGATATGATAAACACGGATTAATGCATTGCCCTTATAAAAAAATTTGTGTTTATATAATAAACACTGTCACATTCATCGAATTGTGCTGATAGGTACAGTCTACAAGAAACAAAAAATTAGTAATAAACCGCAATTTACTCAAAATATATAAAATTTATTACAGAAGATAATTGTTATATTTTAATATCTATTGAACAATAAAACATTATTGAGATATAACTCTCCGAAAGCGCATATTTTGATTAAATACAATGAATGAAATAAATAGATATAAACTATAAATCTTACGACACTTAACATTTGTATTTGTGTACAGTAAATAATAATAAACGTTAATTATAAATACTTGTTTTCTGAATTCAATTCTTGACGTGAGATATGAACATATAACAAAGTTGTTTGGATTTCTTTAAAATATTTTTTCATAAAATTTAATGAAACATCATTTCGTGTACTTCAAAGATGATTGTATTTTCTACGTCAAGAAAAGAAATTTTACAATATCAAAAAGATTGTCTGATGCATTCACGTACATTATTAGTGTAAAATACAATTAAACGTACTTAGAAAATGTTCTCAGTGAAATCTGAATATCGGCAAGCTATATGATTTTAAGAATAACTAAGCAAAGCATCGGTAATTTAAATTTAAACAATTCTTACACAGAACGGTTTTAATACAGTCCGCTCATATACATTTGAAATGGCAGGAGTTACAGATTATTATTTCGTTATATAATTGATTATTCATTCGGCAGCTATTGTTCCCTTGTAATTTTTGCAGAAATTGCATGTTCGGTTTGTCGATAATTCAAATGGAAGACGCGAGTTATTGAAGATTTTTCTACAAAACCTTATGGAAATCAAGTGGAAACATATATATAAAGATTTATTAAAAATAATTTCTCTTTCTCTTTTCTTTTATATACGTATACGTTCTATTGATGTTTTCACGACGAAATTTCAGACGTCCTAATCTCTCTTTTGATCAATCATACTATAAATATTTCATATTTTTTCAGTATACCAACTTAAAACAAAAAAAGAACCTTGTAGAATTTCTACTGGAAAAATTGTCAAACGAAAACGTGTGAAAACATCAACAACAACGGTCATACATTATATATATTTATATATATATATAGATCGCAAAAAGGCACGAAGAGTATATCGCGTGCAATCGCGCGGTGGCGTGAGCCCTGCATTCGCAGCGGTTCTTCCCGCTGCAGATCGTCGCGCTTGATTATAAACATCGGGAAAGGCGTTCGCGCGTGGAGGTGGGGAGAGAAGGGAAAAAGGCTCGGCGCGCTTTGGGATCACGAGGAGGTTGATGTTGTTGTAGTCGGTCAAGCGGATTGCTGTCCTCCCTTCCTGCTGAGCCGGTGGAGCTGCAAAATATAACGGACACACATGATGACGCTCTCCGATCGGCCCACTATCTCTCGTGCGCTCTTTTTCTTTCTTTCGCTCTTTTCTCTACACAATGATGCCCTTAAAAGGCGCGCATTATTTGTGCTCTGTGTGTGTGTGTGTGTGTATATATATATATATATATATATATGCTACGTGTTTTTTTTCTTAATGTGAGTGAGAGATGTGTCTGCGTGTTATTGCATTTTCGTTTTGGGATTTTTTCGTTCGCTGGGCACACTTTTTTACAGGCCGCCCCGTCCGCTGTCTATGTACTCGAACCGCTGTGGGGCAGACATAATTACACTCGTTCAGTTCCATCAGAGATTTTCTCGAGATGCCGTTATATTATGATTTTCTACACCGAAATCGTCGCTTCGCTCTTTAATTATATCATTTTTTTATACACATGTTAAATAAATGTCGAATATATCGTTATTTTATAAAAGAAAAATATTTTCTGAGTATATATATTTATTATATGTTTCGTGCAATATTATCGTTATTAACCAGATCGTGTGAAAAATTTGTGTAAAGTTACTTCTGAGAACCACGTTTAGTATGCAAAAATGTGCAAATTGTTTTCTACCATATGGTGCTCTTAAAAACATAGTGGCACTTATCTTACTTAGATACACGTATATTCGCACGAAAAGTGAAGCTTTGTTAAATTCTTATAATTTCCATTATAATCGTATCCCTCCTAATGTCTCTGAAATTGCATATTTAACGAATAAATTTAGTATTTTTGTATCATAAAATCGTAAAAAAAAAAATGAAAAATCTCTACGAAAAATAACAAAAAAAGTTAAATAAAATCAGTCTAACGAAAAAACACCCACAACGAAAAAATTATAAAAATAAAAGAAATAAATAGATAAAACTAACGAACTTATATAAAATTGTGAAAAATTATGAATTCATTTTAACTTGAACTTTATTTAAAAAAAAGAATCATTTCACTTATTCATAAGTTTTCACTAAAAATAAATAAACGAACGAAAACGATATGAAAGCCGAAGCATCGACGATATCTCTACGCAATGGCAAAAGTCGATGATCGTACCTCCTTCTCCTCAGTAGCGACTGTCGTATAGGATCGTGGCGTTTCAGGTTCCTTAGCAGGTCCTAGAGCGTGGGTGTAAATCAGAGCGCCAGCTGCGCCTCCAAGTAGCGGTCCAACCCAGTACAGCCAGTGATGTGGGAAGTCGCCCTTTACCACAGCAGCGCCAAGGGCACGCGCTGGGTTCATACCCGTGCTCGTACGTGGAATCTGTATACATATACAAAGTTTTTTTCTCTCTTTATTGTCCAACCATTTAAGCGATATAGTGCCACTTCTTATATTATATATATAAAACTTCCGCGAACAGAATGTAGCACGCTTTGTTTATACGACATTTATGCAATAATTTCCGAAAATTTTATTTGCGAAATGCTTGTGTATTATATGTGTAAATTAGCACGCGAGATTAATCGTTGGAATGGGTCCAAAATTACCGGGCATTTGTCGTCGCAAATGAAACATAGTTTCGAATTAAAAATATCCGAAAGCTATATAAAATCAACAAATTAATTCTGATATAATTTTGTAATTTGTTTAAGTTAATCGAGCTGCAAATAACGTAAACTGATATCCAACTTTTTTAACTTGACATATACCCTTGTTCCGACTGCAAATTAACTTGAAAATGTTCGCTTTACGAATTATAACGTCATTTTGAAAGATAATAAATCTAGCGACTTTTCGCACCGACCACGCGAGTAAGTACAAAAGTACCTTACAACGTACTAATAACCACGTTATCGCTTAATTAACAGCTACGTAACAGCATTAGCGTTGGTAATTTTGCATTTGAAGGCTAGACTTTTATTCTTAAGCTATTGCGAGTAATAACACGTATCGCGAGTATAGCGTATATATACGTAAAATGAAAAAAAAAAGTTAATCCTTTATGCATATAGAACTGTATAACCTGAACCTATCGAGCGATCTTGGAATAATACTCACACCAACGATGTGACCGACAGTGACAGCCAAGCCTATGATAAGAGGCGCGAGAGGTTTAGCTTCGGGTTTACCAGGATCACAGGCGCCACAAACGACCAAAACAAGAATCATCGCTAGGAAGAATTCGATGCCTAATCCTTGGACCGCTGACGTTCCATTATTGAGTGTCACTGGGCCAAGGAACGGCAACATCGCCTCTGACGACAGAGCGCGGAGAATCGCCGAACCTGCGATTGCTCCTGCGCTTTGCGATATTATGTAGAGAACTGCTCGGATTATCGGCACCTATATATATATATTTTTTTTATATAATTATATAGCAAAATTCATTTTTTGTTCCATGAAGAAAAAGACTGTAGAATGATAATACAACTGACCTTGCCGATGGTGAGAAGACCGAACGTCACAGCTGGGTTAACGTGGCCGCCGGATATGTGGCCAATGGCTTGTATAGCCGCGGCAACGGTCAAGCCGAAAGAGAAGCTGATGGCAAGTACATCCTTGGTCATGGCAGCACCACAGCCGAAAAAGTTGAGTAGCAGTGTGCCTAGGAACTCGGCGACGAGAGCTCGGAATAGACCGGACTTCTTGTCCGTCAGCTCCTGCACGCCGAGCGCTGACTTTACGTTCACCATCTGTATAGAGAAAAGTATGATTATATTGTTGAGGATTGCTTCGGATGTAGGAGGTGACTTGAATTTCCTTTGACATTAATTGAAATTTCATGGGTAAAAAGTGACTTTTAAATTGCAATAGGAATTAATTCCCACGTGTCTTAAAATAGTCGATTGTTGGGTTTAATTTGATTCAATAGACGAATGATGGTTCACACGATGCCAATTATGCGAGCACATAACAAATATTAAATGATCTAGCTATAAGGAACTGAAAATTCTTCTTCTCAGTTTTCTTCTCTGCCAACTGACTTATATCAATTATAAAAACTGATAAACACGCACTTCGGTATATCTGTGACATTTGCTGTGCGTAACTTCACGCAGTTCGAATAAGTGATAAGGAGGTGCGACCGTGTCCCATCGTGTTTTACAAATGCAATTATCTAAAACATGTGAACAATTCTCCAACATTCTCATTTAGTTATTTTTGATAAAAAAGGAAACGAAGAAACGACCTTTGCTCCTGTCCTTGAAAATATTCCTTTTTTTACATTATTCAAAATTAATATTAAAAAAAAGGACGTGAAAATTCCCGATACAATCGAAATATAACGTATGTAAAAAAAAAGATTATTAAACACGACAATATATATTACGCGGTATACTACGTACCAGACAAAGAAAATTAATTATTCACGATACAATTTGAAAAACCAACTCAAGGCACTTTTTTACAAGAGCAATAATTTCGTTAAAAACTTTTACGTAACACGTGCATCGTAGCTTCTTCGCGTATAACCCTTTAAACAACCATAATTTTATTCAATCATTTTCATAATAACGCATCCTACGATTTCTACTGTATAATAACGCACGTATATAGCCAGCCGCTCGTATAATATTTACGTTTGCACATCCGCGACATCATTTTTTTTTTCTTCTTCTTATGTCGTCAGGAAACACCTGCTCGTCACATTTTACCGTTCGTGAAGCACGCGACGATATTTCTCTTTGCAAACGTTATCAGATGGCTTCTATGTTACTCGACGTATAAACACTACGCGCTCGACGCAGAAAATTTCCGAACCTCGGGATAGAATTTCACAGGTTAAATAGCGAGCGCAAAATACTTATACGTATTTGTCGCCCACGCTGATGTGGAAAAATTTAGTACGAGTCGAGTGCGAACGAGGTGAACAAACGTGGCATTGCGAATCCTTGCTGCTGTTAAGTTGTTCGCTTTCTTGCGTTTTTATGGCACAATTTATACCCAATTTAGCGAATAATAATATATATTTTTCCCTGTTTCAATTCGGTGGTTTTCATTTTCCTTTAATGATGTACGTATAATTGTTTGCGAAAAACTTCGGTATAACAAAAATAATCGTCAAGAAGTTGTTTTTTTTCTCTAGTCTTTGCTGCGTTAATTTAAGACACACCGGTCTTGACAAGGCCATTATGGCGAGAACAAAAGTTCAATGAGCGCTATATATATATATATATACACACACACACACACACACACACACACACACACACACACACACACACACACACACAC
>JAYJLV010044443.1:0-21938 GCA_036873485.1 Torymus texanus
GGAGAGACAGAGATACTAATACTTGCCTTAGTTTAAACTTTAGTAAAAAGGTTTTTTTAGATAGATTTCACAACTTTTTAACGGAAAATATTATACTAACATACAATTACAATCGAGTGTATGGGACAATACCAAATAAATTAACAGAAAATGCGCTTTAGTCACGGTCAGAGAGGTACCTCTTAATTGCTAATTTAAAGCTGCTGAGAGAAGAGAAGTTTCGGATCTAAGCAGAAAGGGAGTTCCATAACCGTGCCCCTGCAGTTGGTAAGACTTAAGTGCACAATCTTTACGCATAAAATGGGGTTCAAGTTCCTTTGTCTCTCCCCGCACACAACCGCTGGGCACATATCTAGTGAAGAGACCCACTAGACAGTGGGGGAACACGGACGCACGGTTTTGTTCATCAGTACAGCCACAAAATAATGTCTCCTAGTATCAGTGCGCAGCCAACCCAGAGAAGAGTTATGAAGAGAGATATGATCATCCCTCCTAATACCCATTACATATCGCACGCCGGAGTTCTGTAGGACGTGCAATCGACACCGCAGCTCCTGAGTTGCATCCAATAATACTACAGAATAATTATCCAGATGACGGAAAAGCAATGCTTCAACCAGCTGTTTGCTGGTCTGGATGGTATAATTTCTAAAGAAATGAAGATGGTAAAGGACTCTATTTAACTTTTTAGCAATTTTATCAACGTGTTTCTTCCAGGATAAAGTAGGGTCCAGTATAACACCAAGACTCTCAACAAAGTCGGAGAGAGGGATCAGGGTGCCACCACCCATGTCAACGTGGAGCGAGATATCCGACATAACCTTATTAGTATATTTATTGTTACCAGAAACAATCGCTTTCATTTTATCGGCATTAACCCTGAGCGAGGCACCCATTGTCCAATCCGAAACTGTTTTTGGAGCTCTCTGAATGAGAGCCAACCCCTCGCCTAACTTATCTTTTGGGAACTGACAGTAAAGTTGCAGATCATCTGCATAGAGTAAGTGCTGCCCGCCCAGGGGATAGGGAGACTCTTGCAGGTCATTAATGTGAAGGCAGAATATGAAGGGCCCTAGTGGGACCCCTCGATTAGTGCTAAGTCATACTGAATCTCCAGAAAATTTTGTGGGCACTCTCTGCGCTCTACCCTGAAAATAGGAGTTTATTCACGAGAGGGCAGCCATAGAAAGTCCCGTCACTCTTAGCCTCTTGAGGAGCCGACAGGGTAAGATTGTATCGAACGCCTCACTTAAGTCGAATAGCAAGAGAAACGTCATTAGTTTTTTGTCTAAACCTGAACGTACGTCGTCAGTAAGTTTAAGTAAGGCGGTCTGAGTAGAGTTAAGCCGTCTGAAGCCAGTCTGATTCGGATCAATAATTCTATTGGTCCCAAGATACTCTATGAGCTGGGTATGCGCAATTTTCGCCAGCACCTTTGAAAGAAAATAAAGGTTGTCAATTCTTTGAAAACCAGATGGAGAAGAAGGAGCCTTCGATTTCTTTATTGGAATAATATTGGCTCTCTTCCAAAGGGAAGGGAAAACATTACAAATATTACTTACGTCGACTGTTTACCATTCACTGATAAGAATTTTTACATCGGTCTTACAATCTTATACATTAAATTACTTAATATTAATGGCAATTAATATTAAGTAATTTAATGTATAAGACTGTAAGATCGATGTAAAAATTCTTATCAGTGAAGGGAAAACATTGCTGGACAAAGAAGAATTGAATAGCTTAACCAGAAAGTTGCCAATGGTAGGCAAAGATATGACAATAACACTTAGAGAAATGCCATCTTCTGCACACGCCTGCGATGAAAAGTGAGATATGGCAATGATCACGTCATTGATATTAATAGGTATGAAAGCAAAACCATCACGACTGCTATTATCGATAATTCTTTGATACCTCTCACTATCATCCTGAGGAGAGACTGACACCCCAGCAAAGTGACTGTTAAGTACATCCGGGGTAAACCCATGCAAATCCTCAGTATCTTTAGGGAGGAGTCCCTGGCTATGCAACTCCTTCCAAACATTTCCATCTGATAGAGCATTAGATAATTTGTTTTGCAAGTAAGATGTTTTAGCTATGTCAATTTGTTCGTCCAGATTCTTACGTAATATGGTATATTGTTCAAATAGTTCCTGTCGTTCAGTACGTTTGTAACGTCTATATAGAGTGTTACATCTATGGAGCATCTGGGCTAGCTCTGCATTAATCCACGGCACCTTACATTTTTAGCAGTAAATGTTTTTACTGGTGCCAGAGAATCTATGGCTGCCGTAAGATTAGCACACAGACAGTCCAGAGCTTGCTCGGTATCAATGACGTCAACATCGAAGGGTGTCCAATCACAGCAAGATAATTGCGCGGTAAGCTCTTCTGGCACAATGCTTTTATTGTCTCTGTAAGTAAATGATGAGCTTTTTGGTAGGGTTGTATTAATTTTAATCGTGACATCAATGATGTTATGTTTGCTGTGAAAGTTAGCTGAGATGTTTCGATCACCGATTATAGTGTCGTTACCGTTGACGAAAATAACATCAATCCAGGTGCGAGATTTTCATTTGAAATGAGTGGGGCCGTGCTGGACCAGCTGCAGTGACCTTCCGCAGCAAGATTGCGAACAAGCATGGCATCACTTCGTCACGAAGTAGATCGGCATTCAGATCTCCCATGATAATTTTGTGGCTATAATTACCAGACAGTGTGCGCAGTGAATTTGTGAGGTCTGCAATTTTCAGAAAGGCAACCTTTGGAGGCCTGTAGACAACAGCTACCAATAAAGGAGGATTAATGTTGCCAGAGATCGAACAACAAATAAATTCTGGCATCTTAGGTTTACCTTCTCCTTCAGTGTTAGAAGTCGCCAAGCTCTCACAGCGTAGGCAGTCACGTATAAAGAGTGCCACACCTCCTCCGTCTACGTTGCGATCCTGCCTGATAACCTTGTAACCAAGGATCCGAATGACGTCATCTAATACAGCCGAGTGCAGACAGGTCTCAGCAACGCCAAATAGATCATACGAGGGGTCATCATTAAGAAATTGACGAGTCCGGTCAATATGCGCTCGAAGAAAGTTTACATTGACAAAACCAGCTTTGAATCCCCTCTTATTCCCTACAGGTTTTCTGGTCAAAACCCTGTCCAGTGATGCTACGTCTTTACTTTGTCCATTTATTATTTTCGTTTTACTATTGTTAGCCGTAGATTTTGTAGCAACTTTATTTTTTATTGAAACTTTTGTCTTTGCGTTGTATGCCAGTATGTCTTAGCTATTCTGCATTGTTACAATTTCCCGAGCTGTTGTGTCTCCCAGGCTGTTAATTCTATATGTGGCAGCAATCGCCTGCAGATTGGTTGGGGACCTGAACAGAAACGCTCGTTCGCCATCACGCATCCGGCCTAGGAATCGCTCTTGCCTGTGCTATATATATTTGAACCCTAGCTTTTTAGCTACAGATTTAAGATTTTGAAATTCTTGATAAGATTTTTTATTTAAATATTCATTAATGAAAATGGACGCGACGGGCAAGGGCGTATGCCCGCCAGGAGACGCGGAGTCTAAATCTTGCGTGTTGAGACCAGTAATTTTGTGCTTATTATTTAAGATTTGACTGGCAAGGTCCCGACCAGAGACCTTAACTAATAAAGCAGAGGTACCTCCTGACCCGTTAGAAACCTTCTTGGTTTCAATGCCGCTGTCCCTTCTTATTACGCTGCTGAACGTCAAGGATGTCAGCTTTGTCTAAAGAGGGCGGCACGCAGCTCAACACGGCATGTGCAAAGTCATCGCGCTCAATATTAAAAGAATTATAATCAAGGGCGCTAGAGATAACCAGTACATCGTGTTGATCGGCGCACAGACCTTGAGTACTGTAAGCTTCTGCGGGTAAAACATCAATCATCGTTATTATTTTATTAGGATTAGAATCAGAGGACTCCATATAGTTCATCGGTAACGAAGAATTTTTACAATCGCAGGGATTTCCAAATTCTACAAATTTACAATTAATTAGATCATTCTGTTTGTTAACTGTTTCTTGGTGTAGTTTGCATTTAGTTGCGATTGCTTTAAGCTCAGTTGTTCGCTCGACCAACAAGGCTTCTAGGGAGCCCACCTTAGATTCGAGGCCACCGATTCTCTGTGTTAGACTAGGTAAAACAGACAGAGAATCAGCGATCTCCGCAAGCTTGGGTACAATAGAGTCCTGTTGGGAGACAATCGCATTCTTCACGGCTTCGTTAACCGAGTTTGTGTGGGTTACAAGACTAGAAATAACAGAACCTTTGCAAAGAACAGATGAGTTGAGGCTAGTGGAAATCTTCTTGCCGGTGTTGATGTGGGAGGAAGGAAGCGATGAGGATGAAGAAGCACGAGATGAGGTGACAGTCGTTGGCTTAAATGTGTTACGTGAAGATTCGTTCGAAGTTGATGGTTTGGCGGTGGGTGGTAGAGTTTGCCACCTAGTGACCGGACACATGCGTGAAGGCATGTAAGTGCTAAGCCGCGAGCGCGGTACCGGCGAAGGTGCTTCTGCTTGAAGGAGAATTCTCACTAGCAATAATCTTGTCGCTGAGAGCAGGTAGCACAGGCGGTGAATACTATGTTGGTCAGCGCTGATACTGCATGGTGCCGATGTCATTTGTTCCGTTGTCAAAAATTCTGTGGCTGATGGAACTCATTCCGCCACCGGTAGAGTAACGTCGAGTGACGGGCTAGGACTACGCTCAGTACTTAGTCATTTATGCTGTATGGCATATTGAAAATCAAACAGAGGTTTGATGAGCGTGGAGGAATGTCATCACCACAAACAACGCATATAATGCTAGTGTTTGGAGCCATTATTAGCCAGGTACTCTGAACAAAAGTCGTGTATGTGGCTGTCGTATGTAGGGTGAGCGGTTGAACTTATTTAAGTTTTACGACACGCCCTCTGTTGGTCAGGTATAGATAGATGTTGATCTCGACTCCGACCATTAGTGACCTTGAATAAGGCTGAATGCAGGTGCATCTAAGCAGAGTAAAGACGATCTAGACTGGATACTGAAAAGTGGAGTGGTACCTTTTAAGTTCAGCTTCAGATGCTTGCAGATGGAAACACTTACAAACACGTCTATATTGCTTGTCCTAGAGCCTCATCGTTTCGGACTACAGTTCACAGTTCACACTTTACCACCACTGATAACACCAATTTCCTCACTTGACCTTTTGCACAATGCCTATGTTAATCAGAATAATATACACGCACTCAGAAATTGCTTGATAAAACTTTAAATAAATAAAGAAATAGTCGGAGCCGAGCTGAAACACGTCAACGCACCGCGCGCCACCACACGAGTCCTGTCCAGCGATGGTACGTCGAGCTGAGGTTTACTCGACAGAGGACCTGCTCGACCTCGCTGTAGAGGCTGAACAAACGGTGGAATATACGAAGACGTATAGGCCTCCATCCTCACCCGAGTCCACGCTACTGCCGGAGATGGCGTACAAACCTCTCTCCGAAGGAAGAACGTCGAAGCCGAAGATAGGCGGCGCCGCGATGGAAGAGACGTCCGCCCCGAACCTCTAGTCACTTATTAGGAACTGGCTCGAGACACAAGGACGCAACCGTAAGGACGTAACGTCCTCCAAGGTAGAAGAACCTCCGAAGTCCCCGAGAAGGGGGGAGGGAGATATTTCTCGAAAAAGCGTGCCACCCACACCAGAGCGACAGCCGAAGGAACAGGAGGCGACGAGCGACACACCGATCCTATTAACGCGAAGCCCAGGGGGACAAGAGGCGATGGGCGATCCGCGACCCGCGACGGCAGAAGCACAACCGCCGAGGGATGAACGATTGACAGACAGCCCACCCCCAGCGGCCAACTCACCAGCTCCCCAGCCCCCCCCCCCGAAATATCCGAGGGCAACCTCGCAAAATTCTCTATTATAAGGGGACTAGAAAAACGTAAGGACAAAGGGGGGAACAGCGCGTATCCCGGGACGTCACATGGGCCTAACCAGAGATCAACGTCTTTCTGTTTCAGGAAATGAATGCCGACCGGGATACCCTCGAGCGCCTAGCCGCCGAGCTCATCAACCTTCAGCTCGGGGCCTCAGCGCAGAAACTTGTGAAGACGGCGCTACGCTTACTGGTGAAGCAAGAAATGGAGTAGCGCCCAAGAACAAGAGGAGCGCGAGGCCCAGAAGCGAATATCCATAACCGAGGTGGAGGAAGAGGAGATCGGCGGCTCACCTACAGTGTGGCGAGTTCCTCGGCATGAGGAGCGTCAGCACCGCCAGCCTCGACCCGCCATACCACGGCCCACGCCTCCCAGCCCTCCCCCAAAACCAGCCACCCGGGATAGCGGAACACAAACATCCCCCGAGGGCGAGACCAAGGCCTGCCCCTCCCACCTCGGCCTCGTGACCGCACTGCAGCGCATTAGAGAGGGAGCGCAGGCTATTCGCCGCGAGGAAGACGAAGTATTCGCCCTCCTCGACAGCGCTCTGGCCTCCCGAAAATGCGTGGACGCATGTCTGGGCGTATGGGCCAGGATGAGGGAGAAGAAGCGCCGCGAGGGGGCGCACTTGTCGCGCTGGAGGGAGGACCAGCGGGCCGCAGCGGCCAAAGCCGAGGAGGAGCGGCGAAAAAGAGACGAAGAAGAAAGGTACCAGGCCGCGCTGCGGGCGAAGCGGAAGCGTCGCTGGTAAGAGGCAAAGGGCGTGGTCCAGAAAGCGGAGGCCGCCACCGAGGAGGCGCAGAATCGACACTCGGTCGGGTTAAATTCACCCCGTTACAATACAGTATATAAATAGTTCATATTGCGACGATGTGCTTGAGCGTCAGGAGCTCGGCCTGAACACCGCGCAAATAATTCTTTAACCTCTATCTTTCTCGAGTAGGGGGGTGATAGTGACACGGGGAAAGACTCTGGGTCGCGACCGCGTGCGCTGCCTTCCTGCATTGTTAGACTCGCAAGCTCGATCCTGGTGAGATATGCCATGCGAACTAAGCGCGCGCTCGAAAATTATTATCTGACAACTTCTAATATTATGCCCGAACTGCTTGGTTCGGAGGCTGCCTCCTATGTGCCCAAACATAAAATATTTATAAATGAAATTTGTCCCAGGACATATTTTTAACTTTCAGAAGCTTGAGACCCATTGCACAAGCGCTGGGTTTCAAGTATGTTTGGTACGCTGGTGGCAGGTTTCTGGCCAGGTGCAAAGGCGGTGAGCGTGCGCATGCTTTTGCCTCCGTTGCCGATCTCCAAGCTATTCAAACGGCGTACGAGGCTGCTACCAAGCAATTTTCGTCTAATAAAGACACCAACGTAACAGCGAGGGTGGGAGTAACACAGGCTGGTGGATCGGCGCGGACTTCATGACTCGGATGAAAGGCTGGTGATGGGATGACGGATGGGAGCTCCTTTAAAGCGGGTTTTCTCAATATGAACTCAATTAGACCTCGCATTGAGAAACTCCGCATGCTTCTGGCGGAAAATCCCCCTTACCACATCTTTGTGATTGCGGGTTCGTGGTTGGGCCCGGTTGTAAACGACAGTCTCATTAGAATAAAGGGCTACAGACCAACACCCCTCCAATCTTGGTCGGTGTAATTTACAGACCCCCACATATAGCGATGCAAAAGAACACTGACTTTTTTAATATACTGACGGATCCTAGCGAAGAGTTTAGCCACAAAATCATCAAGGGTGCTTTTAATGCAGACCTGTCAACGGAAACAGAGTGTGTTGCAAAAACCATTAGAAACATCTCTAAGGAGCTGCCTCTTTAAATTGTACAACATGGTCCAACACACCTGCATCCAACCGCTCACAGATCGATTGACGCGATATTAACCGACGAAAATGACGCAATACTGGATCTCAAGAATGAGTGTCTACCCAGTTTAGGCAAGCACAGTGTCATAAATGTCACTATTAACATCTTTGTACCTGCTCTGGTGAGAGACTCTTTCTCGTTTAGAGACTTCAATAGCATATGTCCTGATTCTCTCAATGATCTACTGTCATGGTGTGACTGGGGCGCTATGAATTCTATAGAAACCGATCTGAAAATCGCAATACAAAATTTAAACTCAAATCTTAATTTAGTTACTAATCAACTGGCCCGCTTGAAGACGGTTTGCCCAAGTAAAAAATATGCTCCTTGGTTCGGGCCCGAGTTGAAGTAACTCATTAATAAGCGCAATGCTACAAACGATACAAATGCACAAGCGATACAAACGCACTGGGCGTGCAGAGCTACTTCATGAGTTTCTTCGGCTCAGCAATGAGGTCGACGTGCGCATTACTCAAGAGCGTAATTCCTTCCTACACAAACATCTTTCAGGTGCTCTTGATGAGAACAAGAATATTTGGAAGGAAATGCGCAAACTCGGTCTCTTACCACAGCGAAAAGAGCATGATCTTCACGGCTTTAAACCGGGAGAGCTAAACGCCCACTTTGCAGGAATCGTCGTCTCTTCTGTTGAAAATATCGAAGAAGCAATGGACTTTATACTGCCTGCGAGCGAGGAAGGTTTTACTTTTAAACCGGTAAATTTTACTGATGTAGTCCGTGCTATTTCTCATTTTTCCACGCAGGCAAGAGGGGTTGACGGGGCTCCCCAAAACGTGATCGTGAAGGCTCTCCCAACTATTGGAAATTATTTAGTATGAATCTTTAATCCCTCTTTAGCCCACAGAATCTTACCGAATTTTTAGAAGCAGACACAGTTAATTGCGCTTAAAAAAGAGTGCAGCCCCATCAACACTATCGGATTTTCGACCGATAGCCCTGCTCTGTTTCCTGTCCAATGTCCTTGAAAAGATAGCCCACATCCAAATCACGGAGTATCTTAATAGAAATAATCTCCTTGATCCTTTCCAAGCCGGATTTAGACGACACCACAGTACGTAGACTGCCCTAGTTAAACTAACCGATAATATACGCATGGCCATTGATAAGAAAAAGGTGACCTTTCTGCTGTTATTGAAAATTAGTAAGGCCTTTCACACCATATCACCAACGAAACTGCTGAGCAAGTTAAGAGCAATAGGATTCTCGAGGTCGTTTCTTCTGTGGATTAAATCGTATTTGCAAGGTCGCCCCCAGTCCGTACTCTCCAAGAGTGGCGGTTCATCTGATTGGATCGAAACGAATCTGGGAGATCCACAGAGTTAAGACCTGGGACCATTGCTCTTCTGCCTATATGTAAATGATCTACGCGACAAACTCGACGGACGAACAGTAAACCACATTTTTTACGCAGATGACCTACAAATATATCTTTGTACCACAAAAATTAAGATTCTAGAGGGTATATCTCGGCTGATCGAAGTAGCGCAACTGGTGTCTGACTGGGCGGGGGACTCCGGCCTGCGTCTCAATGCTGGCAAAACCAAGGCGATTATTTTTGGGTGTAATAAAAATGTAAATAGTATCAATGAAATGGGTTTGCCGGGCGTTGGGATGCAGGGGGGGGGGGTTCTCATCCCTTTCAGCGACGAGGTTCTGAGCTTCGGTGTTACTCTTGACTCCAAATTAAGCTGGAAACCGCATGTTGATCAAGTAACCTAAACAGTCAACAAGGCCCTGCACAGTCTGCGGTTTATCAGAGTCTGCACCACCGAGACTCTTCGCAAAAGGTTAGTCGAGACTCTGGTGCAGCATCACCTCGACTACTGCACGATAGTATGCTTAAATGCAGCAGTAAAGCTGCGCATTCGACTACAACGGTTAAGCAATGCATCTGTGAGATACATTTTTGGGGTCAGGAGGGATGATCATATCAGCCCCTATCGGAGACGCCTGGGCTGGCTCCTTACGGGCTCTCGTAGGTTTTACTTTGCAGCGCTGATGATGTATAAAATAGTCTAACTACGAGAGTCGAATTATTTAGCTGCATTTCTCACGGAGTTCAAGTCCCGGCGTCCCTGTAGGGATGTCCCGCCGGAACTTAATATCCGAGAATCGAAAACTAAGACAGGTGACGGAACTTTCCAAGTTCAATGTGCTAGATTGAGGAACTTTCTTCCGTCTTCCCTACGTCATCTTCCATCTTATCATGCATTTAGGGGAGCAAGTTTTTAAGAAGTATTATACATGTATTTTAAATTTTTATCTTTATACTTTGACCTTCTTTTTTTACCTCGAAAACACTGTGTCTTATCAACACTACCGAAAAAAGAGCTTTACCAAAGAATTTATATGTGACAATCTGCCAGATTCTAATCTATTTTTTCTTCTTCTTTCTTTTATGAGTATTTTATAAATGTTACTACTGGTTATATGACTATAATATATAATATGCGCGTACGTATCGTATTAACGAGCTACTATTTTTTATGTATTTTACAAATTTTTCTAAATCTTACTACTATCTGTACTACTGTATTATCTGATTATTCATGTATTATTATAATTTTGCTTTCTAAGTAAATAAAAACTTATCTATCTATCCATCTCTCTCTCTTGCTCGCACTTACCATGATGTCCAAAAAGAGAGTTCTGCTGTAATAGCGACCGCTCGGGTAAGCGGCCACACCTGAAACGTTGGGAAGGGATTGTTTAATAAAAAAAAACCTCCACACATTCACATACAATATTCCTCGTTTTATTGATGGAAACAAAAGAAATTATAATATCATTACATGAGCGCTCGCGCGATGTACAGTGTACGCACGTTATTATTTCATTTACCCTCATGCTCTTCTTTGCCAACTGTCGCCGTCTGTAAGAAAGGAAAATCACCCCTATAGCTATCTCACGTCCTCTTTCTCTCCACTCTTGCCACTCCGCCACATATCGCGAAATAGGCCGCGTCGCCCCGTTTACGCTTTCGCACGCGGAGTTCCACAAAACGCCTCACCGGCACCCCACGAACATCCGCTCACGGTCGCATACCGTGAGCGCGAAACCGCCTCGACCTCTAACGCCACTTCTTCGATGGGTGGCAACGCCCCGGCTACGGAAGCCACAGTGTAGACGGCGTCGGGCAACTCTCGGTTCCTCTCGCTTTTGCGTGAGGCACGCTCCACCATCTCCTTTTTAGCGACTTCCTCTCCTCTCGCTCCGCTCGTTTCCTCTCGGCCTCTTGCTCTTCACGTTCCGCCTTCTCTTTCCTCAGCCCCCGCTGAGCAACTCTTTCCTGCTCTCTTCGTTCTTCCTCTCTGCTCGGACTCTCTTCAGTCTCTCCATTTCTTCAGAGCCGAACTCTCTCAGCCCGCTGCCTCTCTACCAGCTCGGCGGTCGCTCGAGCTTCCTCCCTGGTCTGCCTCTCCACCCTATCTCTCTCCACCGTTTCTCCCTCTTGCCTTTCACTCTCTACCCTCTCTTTCTCTCTACGCTCTTCATCTCCGATCTCTTCGGCCCAGAAGATGCGAGGTAGGAGTCGGGGCGGTACAAAAACCTGCACCCGCCCTGTCACGACGTCAACTACCTCGCCCGTAGGCGTTGCACGCGATGCTCCCGAGACCTCCTGAAACTCAGGGAACGGCGAATGCCGCCCTTCCTTTGTCCTCTTGGGTCCTCCACGGCCACTCCGCATCTGAAACTGGAAGAAAAATAATTAGTGATTTACCTCCTCGACGCATCGCGAACCGCTCGTGGATGAATGTAGCGCTTAAGCTTATATACATGCATTATCGCGAGTCGCCGGTTTGCCACCTCTCCCTGCCCGAGTACGTAAACGCTGGGAGGAAGGACCTCCCCGACCTCATACGGACCGTCGTATTTCTGTGCTAACTTCGCGTTAAACTTCTTCGCCGTGCCCGACAAATGGTGCGCCTTTCTCAATACCATATCCCCTACAGCAATCTGCACGTCCTTTCTCCCCCTATTATACTGTTTCTCCTGGACTGCTCTAGCTTCGTCGATTTGACGGCTCACCAGGTCCCTTAACGCATCAAAACGCTTCATCCGATCCTGCCATACCCCCGCATCTACTCTCTACACTAACTTTCCACTCTCCACTTCTCACCGCAAGCTCTTCACCGGCCGTGGGTGCCGGTCGTAGTTGAGAAAGGCCGACGAACCTTCGTCGTGGCTTGCACCGCGGTGTTCACCGCGTGCTGGTCCCAGTTACGGTGGACGGCACGCACAAAGGCTGAAATCATCGCCTTTAGGATCCGATTGCTCCGCTCAACAGGATTCGCCTGTGGATGGTAGGGCGGCGTCGTCATATGCCGCTCTCCGTAGTCCTCTAACGTCCCCTTTACGAATTTGTTGTCAAATTCCTTTCCGTTATCGCTAAGCATGTAATCAGGGATCTCTCAACGCAAAAGGGTGAGTTCCTCTATCGCTCTTACCACAGGGTTTCTATCGGCCTTACGGAGAGGTTTTACCTCAATCCATCGAGTGAACAGGTCCTGGAAAACCAGCAGATAACGGTGCTAGCTCTTACCGGCGGAAACTCCATCGTGTCTACCGCTACCACTACCCAAGGCCTCTCCACTATCCGTTCGCCCTTGTGCCTTGCGGGCCAGTCTGGAGCTCCTTATACCTTTGACACGAGTCGCACTCCCGCAGGAACGTTCGGACGTCGTGGTAGACCCTGTCCCAATAATATTCTCAAGCCACTCGGTCGTAAGTCTTCACCACGCCTAAGTGGCCGGACGACGGAGTACTGTGGGCGTCTTTCATCACTCTCTCTCTCTCTATACTTCACGGGTGCGACCAATTGCCACCTCTCTTCTCGATTCTTCACGGGGTCTAGCAACGGATCTGCTCAATGCCGATACAGCCGACACTCCTCCACTCTTCACTGCCGGAATTTTGCCGGAAATTTCTCCACTTCCTCTAACATTTTCAAATACCACGGGTCTGTAATTTCTCCGAAACCGGCTCTCTCTACTTCATTTGGTTCTTGCGCTCTTGAAAGGGCATCCGGCACCTGGTGGAGGGTTCCCCTCCGCTGAACAATGCTGAAGTCTCATCGCTGTAGTTGGAGCGCCCACCGGGCTAATCGTCCAGTTGGCTCTTTTAGGTGGCATAGCCACGACAATCGTCCATTGAGATATGACATTTTTCGATAGACGTATGCAGCGTAGTACTCCTAAGCCGGCACAAGGGGAAGGCCGAAGCTCCCTCGCTCGCGAACATCCGCGTTCCACGGCGGTCTTTCCGAGGTCTCCGTGGCATTTAAGGCCGACCGACCGCGAGGAATGACTCCGCGCCTCCCGCAAGCTTTAGAGGGGCGACCTACAAAGAGCCGAGGTCGCCACTGAGCTGTTACTCGTGCGGCCTGCACGGGTATATATAGCGCTACTGCCCAAATTGTGCGGGAAACCGGAAAGGGGGCGCGTAGACGGAGTCTCTACCGCTCCCCCTCACCGAGCGAACCCTAAGACGGGGAACGTCGTGGCGGCGTGCGACGGTCACCCCGCCCCCAACGTGCCCCCGACTAGCCACTCACCCATCGAAATCAGACTCGTCTCCTTGTGGTTACCTCGGCGAGGGCTAGATCAAGATAGCAGAGCCCAGAATGATTTATAAGCTTTTTTTGTACAGTTATTGTGTAAATAGTTTTTTCTGTACATACCAAATAGTTGTCTATACCCGTAGGCTAATAAAAAGGAAGAGCTTCACCGAAGTCGTTGTTCCCGACTTTATTTATGCACCCTGTCCTTTTTCACATGTCGGATACGGGGTACGCGAAGTCTGGGTGTGGAGGTGTAAGGAGCGCATGCATAAAGGGCGAGTAGAGGCACGTACGCCGCGACGAGATTCGAATCTCGCGCGCTTGCACGTATCACGACTACTAACGCCCCTGGGGAGACGCGGAGGAAGCGGAGCGGGAGAAAGGAGCCGCCGCGCCGCTGCGACAGTGACGCCGCGGCCATGTTCAGTTTGGCAGCGCAACAGGTTGCACGTACCTTCCCGCTCCGCAGTGCCGCACTATAACGACTCGTCGCCCATGCCCCGACTGCAGCCTACAGCCTGCGCCTCCACCGCAGCAACCCACCACACCGCCGTGAGAGCGGTGATAGCCTCCGGCCCACTCCAAGGAGTAAGAAAGCGAGAGAGAGAGGAGAGAGAAGCTACGAGCGGCGTGACGCCACGAGGCCTCATCAAGCCTGGGAGAAGGAAAGAGAGAAAGAGAGAGACAGAGGGATTTGCGTCGAGCTGGTCAGCTCCACTGTAAGTAGCGTCATATTGTATTTGCCGCATAGGTTTTTCGTGCGAGTGGTTTCGCGCTTTTTATACCTATTGCCGTCGCCGCCTGTATCGACACAAGCGGCCGCGGGCGAGCCAGCGGCCATAGCGTGGCATATCTCCGCGACTTTCTGCCGGTTGCGACAACAGCCGGCTTACCGATAAGTCTCGACCTGCGCGTAGTTACTTACGTTGTTCGCGATCTGTTCAGGTTCTCGCGCGCTTAGCGCGAGTCATTTGTTCGAAGAATAACTACTCCTTTTTTATTTAAGATTTAGTCGTCCCATATTTTATTTATTTAGCGAACAGCCTATCCTGCGATCCTCCCGAATACCGCCCTCTAACAATATTACAGCTGCAGCTAGCCGTGCAACGGCTCTACAAGGAACATCGACAACAGGAGTAGTAAGTAAGAAAGTCGCTCAGGTTAGAATGGGATCATTTATTTTCGATTTTGCTTCCACAGTTGGGATCAATATTATATTTTTGTAAAAATCAATTTTTTCATATAAATTTGTGAATATTCAAAATTTTTATATTCGATTAAGTCAATTTATATATTCCCAATCCTCTGTATGCAGAACAATATAAATGTAAAATATATAAAAAATGTAATAAGTAAAAGTAAAAAGTAAATAAAACAATTTGCATAGCATAAAGTTTGAGAAAGCTATGTGCCAATGAATTGGCAATGGTTTTATTTTGATTAAAAGTTGGAAAAAATTTATTACGAGAACTTGATTTTGATAATATCTTTATATGTTTTATGTAAAAGCAAATATATTTTCCTTATAAAGTTTTTTGTAAGTTGCGTAGGTTTTAAATTTTCGCTAAAGAAAAAATGCCGATTATGTACGGCCACATACAAATGAATCTTTCGCCTTCCGTTTTTTATACCTGAGGAACTCATTTTTTAAATTTTTACATCAAGCTAGGCTCATCTTGACTATTTTTCAACAAGCTTCCAAATCCCGTTTGAATATTTCAGCTGAAATCATTTTCCGCATAGAGGAAAAACTTTGAACATCGGCTGATAGTTAGTTTGGGTGGGCAAAAGCAAAAGAAAAAGTAGGAGAGTACGTTATGTTACTGTTCTGATAATAAATTTAAGTAATTGTTTATACGATTACACAGCTTAAGCTGTTAACTACGTTTACATGGCCTAAGCGATATAAATGAATTGGTGACATTAGTTATGAATACACACACTACTGTTTTCTCTGTATTGTTCTTTTTTCTTTATGAGATAAAGATCAATAAATGTTGTGTTATGAAATTAATATGTAACGTAGCTAGTAAGTTTTCTTTTATCTATTGGACCTATGCTCAGGTACTTGATGCATAATAGTAGACTTTCAGAAATGAGCCTTGAAAGAAAAATTTTATAAATTTTAACTATCAAGCTATTCTGAACTGCTACATTTCTTCTATTTCGTGAAACATATAAACACTCATTCTTAGCCAATATTGTGAAGTATACTGTAATAATATTAGAAGAAAAGATATGACTTACCATCGTTTGTATTAGCACGTCCGGACTCAAGCTGTCAAACAGTGCATGCAGTAGTAAATTATTTCAATCAAAAACTGAGAGACTTGTTCAGTAGGTTCAATATCTGTAAAAAATAAATTATGTTAAATCAGTTGACACGATAAGACATGATGCTATGATTAAAATATTAAAAAATCACAAGAAACATATATTTATATACAAAAGAAATAGCAAATCAAAAACCTAATCCATGGGATATATAAAAAAATGGTTTGGATAATACAAGAAAAATTTAATAATGCTGTTTATTTATGAAAGAACGCTTAACTGAGAAGAAAGTAATGAATATTTAAACTTACTGCCCAAGAACTATCGCAGGTTGAGGTACAGCTACAGAGAGCTACAGCTACGGCTATTTACCATTTGAATAATTTACAAATCCCATGATGAGCCTCATTCAATAGTTGTTTGGGTGTCAGATAACAACGATTACTGCTCATCAGGAAAACAAAATTTTCACAAAGTATCTATTCTTTCTGAGAATATAATACTTATTTAGTTAATTACTACTTATCTAATATATCCAGGTAATTGAAGTTTGTGGCTCAGACAACGTACAATTTTACTTAAGTGAATGTCTTTTTCGTGACTAAACAACAAAAGCTAACCCTAAACACACTCGCAATGAAAGCACACGTGGGCACACTGAGCAGCCGACACTGACAGCTGACTTCTCAGGCAGCGATCATGGCGCATGGCAATGTTTCGTGGAGCCTTGAAGCGGCATCTCTCACACTTTTTTACCAGCTGAGCACGCAATTTGAGTTCGCGAATTGCATTTAAAATTTTTTATGTATTTAGACTATAATGTATGTATGTATAAAATATATAGACATTAAATTAGTTAACGGTCAGTACCAGCACAGAGCTCAGTAACTCATAACACCATGAGTAATGGATCTGGATCCCAAGCAAGACTTATTTTAAAATGAACATGAAGACGACAACATCAATGCTCTAAATGGTTACTTGATATCACAAAAAAACCTAATATTATGTGTAAATATTAGAAGTCTAAATGACAACTATGACAAATTATTAGTATTTCTTAACAGTCTAGAGGTAAAACCTTGTATCATAAGTTGCCCAGAAATTAGACGCGTAGATTAGTTCATTTGGGATAATCCGAGGTGCATTGACCATACTTCTCAGCGTTTTCAATTGATACCTTTCGATGATATTTACGTTCGAATCTGAAGCAGATCCCCATAATTTAATGCCATAAGTCCAGATAGGCACACTTTCATAAAGAAGTATTTTATTTATTAATGCCAGCTTGGATTCATTACCGAGTAACTAGTATAATTTATGCGTTTTCAGATTAAGCTGTTTGTGTTTTGTCCATAAGTGATTTTTCCATGTCGAACATTGATCAAGGTGCATGCTGAGATATTTAACGTTTCCGTTTAGTGTTATAATTTTTTTGTTTAATCGAACTGGCGAGCATGTGTTTTCCTGTAAGGTAAATGTGATATGTGTCGATTTATTTTCATTTATTTATATTCGTCAACATTTAAACCAATATTCGATTTTATTTAGGTAATTTTGGAGTTGTTTAGAAGCTGAGACAGGATATGAGCGTACTGAGAGAATGGCAGTGTCATCAGCATATGTAGCTATTGTGGTGTTTTCCATAATTGGTATATCTGCGGTGTAGAGTAGATAAAGCGTTGGACTGAGAACACTTCCTTGAGGTACTTTAGCATTTATAGGAAAGAGATCGGTGACAGTATCTTTTATTTTTACTTGAAAAGTTCTATTTCTTAGATATGATTTCAGCAAGTTGTAAAGAGACGCTGGTAAATATTTTTTTAATTTACCTAAAAGATCTTTGTGCCAAACTTTGTTGAAAGCTTGTGCGACATCGAGGCAGCGGTGCAGTATTTTTTATTTTCGAAGGCAGTTCTGATAGTAGTTGTTATTCTGTTTATTTGCTCTATAGTTGCGTGTTGATTTCGGAAACCAAACTGATGATTTGGAATAAGTTTTTTGTCACTAATAATCAGATTTAGTCTATTCAATATAATTCTTTCGCAAACTTTAGACATGGCTGGTAATAGACTAATAGGTCTGTACGATGACACCGATTCAGAGTCTTTTTTCGGGTTTTTGAATTAATATAATTTGGGCAACTTTCCATTAACTCGGGAAGTATTTTAAGCGAAAAATTCCATTGATAATAATTATTAGGAGGCTAATTGCTTTTGGTGGTAGCTCATTAAGGATTTTACGATTAATATTATCGTAACCTGGTGTTTTTTTATTTTTAAGGTTGTATACATTAAACTCCTTTGGCTTTTACCTTTTTTACTGGGTTTTCTTGTGTATTTTTTGTGTGTTTTCTAGCAAGCTCTTTTCTTCTTTTTTGGTAATTCCTGGTTCTAAAGAGTTGAAGATTTTGCACAGGTATTCAGCGAATAAAGATGCCATTCCCGAGTTCGTTCTAGTCCAACTACCATTTTCTCGTCTGATTGGAGGAATAAAAGCCTAAGGTAATCCAATTTTAATAGCCTTGCATAGTGAGTAGTCAGTGGCTTCCGTTGGAGCAAAATTTTCCAAGTATTTTCGAATGTTTTCGTTCTTCTCTTCCAATAACATTCTTTTAAGTTCTTTGGTTACTTTGTTGAGTTTAGTTTTGATCGTTTTTGTTCGTATATTCTGACAAACTTTTTTGATAACTCGTTTTTCATGAAATTTGCCGAGTATCTTTTAGGAATGTTTTTGTTGTAATTATTAAATGATTTTGTAGATTATGTAGATGCCTTAGAAATAGCTTTATGAATCTGAATGTTAAAGTTTCCAATTGCTTCTTGTGGGATATGATGGATGTTTGAATCTCGCGCGGTTGCACGCTCGGTGGGCTCACTCACGACGCTGCCTCGGAGCGTTAGCTCCCCGCGGTACCCCTGCGAAACGATAGATCCTGCACTGATTAGTTCATTAAGTAAAGAACTAAAGCTTTCTCTCTCGCTCTCCCATATCGTAATGGGAGATACTTGTTTTGACTCACGCCGCGAGTGACGATTGCTCGGCTAGAAGAAAGAAGCGAATTTGAATCGCTTTCCCTCACTCTGTTTAAGTCTGTACAGCGTGCTCGTCACGCGGCCGCTTGTACTTCATATACGGCTCTCTCAGTCAAGTCTCTCAATGTAACGTTCGGCCACGTGGAAAGCCACAGTGCTCTTTTCCGGCAATGCTCGTGGGAGAAATATAAGTTCGGTCTCTCTCTCTCTCTCTCTCTCTCTCTCTCCCAACAAGGACCTCTCATATGGCACAGTCCCACGCGGCAACTCATCACATGGCATCTCGCTTGTACTTCATATACGGCTCTCTCAGTCAAGTCTCTCAATGTAACGTTCGGCCACGTGGAAAGCCACAGTGCTCTTTTCCGGCAATGCTCGTGGGAGAAATATAAGTTCGGTCTCTCTCTCTCTCTCTCTCTCTCTCTCTCCCAACAAGGACCTCTCATATGGCACAGTCCCACGCGGCAACTCATCACATGGCATCTCTCATCGGCTCTCTCTTTTTTGGGCTACCTCACGAGGCACATCTAAAGGAACCGCTTAAGCAACTCAACCAGCAAATTTCACTGGCTCGACTCATCATTGGCTTTACTCATCATCGGCTCAACTCATCTTAACCACATCAGTCACCTCAACGTCTGCATTCAGCACCGTTGGAGCAGCTCATCGGTGCATTTCACCCGGCAGTGCACGTGCAGAGGTAACCTGAAACTCATACGGATTCTTTTCACACATGCGCTTACGCGACACATGAATTCTGCTATGTTCCGGTGTCAATTACTCACATACGATGAGATCAGTAATATATCTCCGTGTTTACTCAATGACTCACAGTTAAATCAATAATATTCAATTGTGAACTTTCTTATTAGCAGCATCATTCTCATTCATCAGCGTGACTACGAATATCTACGGCAAACTCATTGATCACTCATTGGATCAACCATTTTTTGTAACGAACAAACTCAAAACTAGGAAAAACTCGCTGTACAAAATAGGATAGTTTCCCCTGCGAAGAGAAGAAAATTTATAAGCCGTACTCATACATACATATACAATTTATTGTACCTTTGACTGAACATACTTTGTTGCCTGCGAGCAATTAATACTATGTAAATCAAATCCTGTTAATATTAACTGTAGTTAATTAAGAAAAACCTGTATGTTAATTGTTAATGTAATCTATTGTACAGTGTTTTATAATATTGTGAAAACTCAACATTTATTCAAACACCCACAGCATGTCCTCATTTATTTTAGGCAATTGTCAAACACGTCTTCAAGTTCAATGGGTGACTTAAGAGATATTGCAGGAAAGGTTGTTATTTATGTATTCTTTATATTTTGACCAGTCAGTTTTTCTATTATATAGTAAACTTGATTTTTTATTCATGTGTCATTTTACTATTAAGAGTAACTATAATTGGTGAATGATCAGATGATAAATCTAGGCAACATTTGATAGCAAAGAGATTTAAATTAATATTTTTCACTTCTGCGAAATCGATTAAATCTGGTAGATAATATACAAAAGGCAATTATTCCGCAAATCCATATATAATTGACGTCCTCTAGGACTAGGAGTTGAAGATCTGGATTCCCACCACGGGTGTTTTTCATTGTAATCACCTCAAGCAATTAAACAATGTCCTAGTTTATTAAAAAAAATTGATAACATTTCGAATTTTATAGTATGTTAAGGTGGGCAGTAAACAGCGGATAACGTAATTGGGCCATTCCGTTCTTCCATGGTTACGCAGATAGATTGGAGATAATCATCGGTATTTATTAAGTTATCATGATGTTTTATTATGGATTTAATTATTATTACACTACCTCCATGCGCCTTTCTACTTTGATGTTTATATGCAGATATATGATAATTTGGGATTTGTATGTAACTTTTTTCTGTGAAGTGTGTCTCGGATATTAACATAACGTCAATATCATATTCTTTTAAGAATTTTTTCAATTCATCGATCCTACTTACAAGGCCATTTACGTTCCAAAAAGAAATTCTTAAATTGCTGTTATTGAATTTTAGTCAGCAAGTTTGTGACGAGATTGAGAATAGTATCCATTCTTTTTATTAGTTGAGTTATCATGTTCTCGAGTTGGAGTGGAAGGGTGTAGTCTGGAGGCTTGGTTTGGAAATATCGATTTCTTTTTTTATGATTTATTTTGTAAGAACAACGTACGAAGAATAGACTGTAGCAGTTTCAAACCGAAATTCAAAATATTAAAAAAATTATAGCAGATATTCGACAGCGTCTTATAAGCGCGCGCTCGTAGCCGCGCTGCAGCTACGAAGGTCGGTCTCCTCTATTGTTGTTGTAAAAGGTTTATACCTGCAGGTATGAAGTTTGTGCACACTAAATTTATACCTACATATACACGTTTTGGAGCAAACTGTCAGTATAAGGGTATTATTCAGTGCGTAAACATCGAGCAAAAGTGGATCGAAAAGGAGCAAAGCGCAAAACAAGAAGTCCTGGACAAGCTGAGAAACCGAGAAAATTTCGAGGTAATCAGCATACTGCTCAAAAAAACACCGAGTTTGTCAGCACTTTTGCTGATAAAATAAAAAATCAAGGTGATTTCGATGTGCCTTTTAGCGTAACTGCAAATTATGTACTCCTCAGTTTTAATCTAGTGTTTACAGCATTACAATCCGTGGTAAAGTGCAAATTATGTAATAGTGACATTCAGTTTTTAAAAAAATCACCGCAAAGATTGGGTTTCAAATTGTGTGTAAAGTGATCATGTCAAGAATTGGTAATCCATTCTTGTCCAATGATTAAAAATGCATTCGAAGTAAGCAGACGTTTCACTTTAGTTATGCGGCTGCTCGGCGTCGGTTTAGCACGCATAAATGTGTTTTGCTCGTTGATGGATTTAGGCACTGGATTCAGTTAAAGTGGTTATTGTAAGGTGAAAGGAATTTTTGTCAGAGGAAGCAATAATACAAAATTGTTTAATTTTGTGTGGAAATTATATATTTGCTACGTTTCGCCAACAGATTCGTTGGCCTCTTCAGGCGTGAAACTATGTGACAATTATTTAATTAAAACAAAAATACAATGTAAATCAGTACAAAAAAATATATACAATATAAAACCTTTAATTTACGGTTGCAACGAGCAATTACATATTTCTGTATAATGAGTTCAAGAGAGAGAAGTTTCTCTCTAGTCAAAACGTCAA
>JAYJLV010044454.1:0-21934 GCA_036873485.1 Torymus texanus
GTGTGGGTGTGTGTGTATGTGGGTGTGTGTGTATATATATATATATATATATATATACACACACACGAGAGTATTCTCAGGCGCGTGCGCCGCTCTTCGGGGTAAAAGAATAGTTCTGCTAGAGAGAGAGAGAGAGAGAGACCAAAAGCGGGGAGACCTGTGTGGTTTGGTGAGTACGTGGGATTGCAGAAAAACGGAGTGGTGATTAATTGCACGTTCTGATTATTTTGGAGGGCGGAGAAGTGGAGACACAAAAAAAATGCAAAAATGAAGGTGGATGTCGTAGTTGTTCGGTGAAAAATTTTATTTTAAATTAATAGATGTCTGAATTATATATTATTAATTTTATTAATGAAGTATAGTAAAAAACATCAATGGTCATTGCCTAATTATAAAATTGAAGTTAAAATTCTTTGATTATATATAGTTAACTTTTAAAACTTTAATTTATCCATAATCTTATATAGCTAATTATAAGTATTCGTGAAAATAGAATAAATAGCTTTTTTAAATAAATAAATTACATAAAAAAACAATGCTAATTTTTATATCTAAATTTTTCATGAATTTCAATTAAAATTCCACCAACCCATCAGATAATTCACGATATTTTTAAACCTCTAACAAAAAAAATAATTATTTAAATACCCTTGGCTTAAGTCGACCATCAATCTTTCCTCGCAATCTATAGGTGTTTGTAAAAGGCACTCACACGAGCCGCGCGAATTTCAACGCGCCTCCGTGCGCGCGATCTGTGGAGACTTGAACGCGCGATCGGGAGAGGTCGTTTATTGCCTTTATCGGGAGGTATAACGCGCGCACTCTAGCAGCCGCTTTGCGCCTATATAGCTGCTTGCTTGCTCGCTCGGGGAGAGTGGAAAAAGCACCGCGGCTTCTAGGGCAAAGACGGCTATTGTCCTCCTTTCCTTTCCCCTCGATTTTTGCACGGTTCACTACTTGTATAGATATATGTATATAGGTGTATAATATGTAATGTTGATTATATAAATTATGTAGAAAGTGCCGCGGTTGCTGGGTTAATGCTTGATTGTTTTCGGTATAGTGCCGTAACCAATACCTCGAGGCACGGTTTTTTTGTAGATGGAGAATTAAATGTTGGGGAAATGTTTATTAAGGTATTATGCCGAGGTGCGTGACTAATGTTTATTTTTTAAGGTATGAAAGGTTTTAATTTACGTAAAATGGGTTGATGGATTGGAGCAAAGTAAATGCTGGAATAATATTAGCAAAGTAGTTTTTAATGTATATTTTGTTATTTTTGTAGTGGAGAAAATGTCATGTTGAATGGTATTGATGCCATCAGAAATATATTTTTACAGCATAATGTCAGAGAAAACATCTTTTTATATTTTCTCATTAAATGAAATCGATGTATTACACAACTAAAAAAAAATCATGTCTAAAAAGAAATAAATAAATATGTATTACTAACAAGAGTATCTTATTAGTTGCTAAAATACTTGAATAGTTTATAAGAAATCGAGACTGCATACACTTTTTCTATGTACAAAAATCTGTTCATTGGAAAACATCATGATGTACTATTTGTGAATAATTGTTCGGGTTGGATTACATCAATAGCGGAAGAAAATTGACACAAATAGTCGCTGATAAGGTCATATTTTATAACGGGCTTGAGACGTCGAAAAAAAAAACAGCTGAATGAAACACGCAATGTGAATGAAATACCTTCGATAGATCGTTGATACTTTTTTTTTTGCCAGCATCCGATGAATTCGATACTTTTGTACGAGGATGGTGAAAAGAAAAGATAGATAACTTGCAGATCCCGTTTGGAACGTGAGCGGAATTATTTAGAAATTTCTAAGGAAATCGAAGATAAGAAACTGACTCCATTGAATGGAGAAATATCATCTTGCTGGAAATAAAAGTCGAGTCCTTAGGCTACTCATTTATAACAAGCATTTTTGTACGGTAATAACGCATTGATTTGTGTTAAAGATGTTATTTGTAAATCTGAAAATATTTCATCTTATTCGAAAACTTTATTTTATAATAAAATAAATTATAGTGACATACTGAAAAACATATATGTCAGAAAAATAAAAAGAAAATCATTATACTAACCAATATGTATGATAGTATATCAATAATTTTACAGTAATAATTATAATACCGAAAACAACAGTACAACCAAACCTTCCAAGACTCATTTTACTGGTTGAATAGACTCAAGGCAACCATAGTAAATATTGATTAATACCGCACCATAAACTAAACCATAAAATAGACACACAATACAGTCTACAAAAAAAGAACACATCTCTAGTATAACCAAAAAAAATAAAAAACACTTAGCGAAAGTAAACGCGACCGCTTCTGCTCTACCCTCTTCCACCTTAACAAAAACGCTAACGACTTTAACGCACACACACGCACGCTCTCTCACATTTACATGGGACAATTAATCGCTCGCTCACTCTTTTAAAAGTGACATAAGACCGTGTCGCGCCTATTTCGTCGTATGACTCGATTCTCGCGAACGGCGCGCTTCGACAAAAAAAGGGACGGCATCGACGAAGCGATTTGAGAGCGAGAGAGAGAGAGAGAGAGAGAGAGAGAGAGGAACGAAGATGGATACGTATAGCAAAGCCGTCGTCCGACATGGAAGCTGTAGTGCTCGGGATTCCTCGCTGGACGACTTTCAGCCTCGTCTTCGTCGTCGTCGTGTCCCCTTCGGATTGCTCTCTTCTTCGTGACCTTTTCTTCACAGGGGGGGTTGTTGTTCGCCTCGCAGCGGGGCTTTTTGCTCGCCTTCTATCTTTATCTTCCTGTCTTTTTGCCGACGGTTCGGTATCCGTCTCTCTTGGCTTTTCGATGTTGGAAGGGTTATATGTGTGGTGCCGCGAATTTGTGCGCTCGCTTGCTTGCTCGCTCGCTCGATGTGTTTGTCCCGCTGGGTAATTAATCAGGATGATCGATCTTCGTCGGCTTGATTCTTTTGGTAAGATGGTATATATATACATATATACGTATGTGTCGGATGATGTTAAGTAGTTTGTTATTGGAAGAGAGAGAGAGAGAGTACAGCTGGTGCTCGTGTTGTATTAAAACTTCAAATTGGTCGTGTATATAGCCTTTGGAAGATATAAATTAGTGGCTTGGTACAGTTTTTCTTGAATGATCTTTACATGTAACACAAATTAGTTTTCAAATAATATTTAATGTAGAAAAAAAATATAGTATTATGCAAAAAAAAAATGTAGTCTACTTTCGGTATAATATAGTCTTACTATATTAGACTCGTTCTACTTAACACGTGGGAACGTATAGTATCCGTCACTGAAACAATGAAACGAGCATCGAAGAAGAAGGTCACATTTGCATTTCTTTCATATTATTACGTCCGCACATATTCTGACGCACGTCACTTTCGTAACATATTAAACGGCAGCACATTTCCTTCCCTCGTTCGAAAAATATCCGACATCCAATCTACATAACATCCTTTCTCAACTTCAACTCGAACTTCGCGACGCCTTATTATCCCCTCGCGTAGTGCATCTCCTTCTATACCCATCCATTCTCGTTCCAGTACTTCGTCCCATTCTTAACTTCAATTTGGACTTCGTCTTCTGCACTCCTTCGATTCATATGTCTCTTTCCTTGCTACATATACCCCCTTTTCCACCTTGGGCGCTTTATCTTCTTGCTTACTTTCCATCTCATTAGTTCTTCCTTTACGCATACATTGACGCGTTTTTTTTCTACCTTTTCTCATTCTCTTTAGCTATAGCCATTCAAGTCTATATAGGAGGCTGTTCCTCCGCATTGCGAAACGCACGCGGGCGGGTGCGGTTTTCAACGAGTACGGTGTCAGAGCCAAATATGGCCGACGCGACGTCTGCAGCAGCAAGTCGCGCGAGTTCTGTGTATGTACGTGCCTGTGAGCGCCTATACGGCATTATACGATAGTCACGTACAGTCGAGAGCCAGCTGCGATGCTCCTATGCTGGTTAAGGCAGATAGTTGGCCTATGTGTGAATGCACGCGCGAGTATAAGCGCCTCGCAATCATTACGTAAAACGTTTCATTCGGTGTGTTTGTGTTGCTTATATACTTTCATGATTTTGATTGATTTTTTGGGTAATATACAGTTAAGTGTGATAAAATTAATTGATGGAAGTCATTTTATCTGATATTACTAAAAGTTGAAATTTTATTAAAAGAGTTTTTTTATAAATAGTTGGATGAATAGAAAACAAAATTCGAAGATGTTTTCTGCAATAATTTAATAAATTATATTCATTTAATATAGGTCACTCTTTATCAAACTTGAATACTATAATTCTAAATTCATGTAAGATGATATTAGCATCCTTTATGAAAATCTAAACGTATATCATAAATCACACCATAATTAACGATAAAAATAGAATGGAATTAATTGTGCCATTCTGACATTGACACGAATACATTGTAAAACGTTTAATATTATCTATCTTTCACACTTGACACATTACCGCTTTTACAACCCTACTATTCTTAAAAATAAAACTATATTCATTTAGTTTTAACAGTCAGCCGCAAACTTTTTACACGCGACTAAATCGTACACCTATCTACGTCAAAAGCAACGTCATCGCTTACTTAAAATCACACACACACACCCAAAGACTACAACGCAACGCAACATATTTTCCAGCCACGCGCGTATGCATCTTGCGCCTCGTAATCGTCTCGTCACGCGTGCACAGGGTGAAACGTGATACCGATGTTTTTGTCGAGTGTCCCATCAAGGGATTCGGATTACCACGAGGATGCGCGCGGGTAGCCACTTTAACTAAATGCAAAAGTGCATTGGTGTGCGCCTGCTTGTCCACGGTTACCGATTTTCCCCTTTTATACACACGCATCATGTACCTACTCAGCATAGAAGTGCGAGGCTGACACTTGGCGCAAACCGCAATTCATCGATGCGAGCTCTGGCTTCTCTCGATCGATCCTGTTATGAAGATCTAAGTACGCGCGCATGCCAACTCATTCAACGATTTCGCAAGCCACCGCTGAGCGTATCAGTCTCGTAATTGACACACGAGGTTTGAAGAAGGGGAGGAGACCACTTGGTAGTTTTTTTTTTATTAATGGTAGAAAAGAGAGAGAGAGAGAGAGATGCTTCTTAGGGAGGTGGATACAAGGGGAACCTGTTTTTCATAGCGAATTGAATTTATATCAGCATTTTCTTTTGATTTTCGCGAAGTAACGGATGTTGCTTAACATTGGAATTAGTTAGTATAAACGTCACGTGGGAATATTTATACACAAGAATTCGAACTAGAACCTTCCACTGGATTTTAAAAGAGAGTTCGGAATTTTTCATATACGTCGTACGTTTTGACGCATAACTTGTTTATGCTTTGGATAAGGGGTGTAAATAAATTATTATAAAGTCTCTTGGAAATGGTTTATTTGCTCAAGCTTTTACCGATTCACGTTTTATTAGGCTCGTTACGCGATTTAAGCCACCGTTAAAATATTAAAATGTCACGATAAAACAAAATTTTAATGCAACTAAGACATAATCTTAAAATTATACGAGTTCAGTTGAGTGGTTTATACATTTAGCAAAATGTTGGACAAATTTTACGGGAAAATACCTTCAGAGTATAAAATTTAAAATGGAAATCAACGAAACGGTTTGTTTGTTATCAAATAACTAATGTAAAAACCTTATATATAGTCAAATTGTCATAATATCGTAATGTACTTTCTATAAGTAAATAGTTCTATTAACTCGACTTTCAAAAAATTGGCACGAACGAACAAAAGAAAACTTTCAAAAATCCATAAAGCATCAAACCTCCATATCATTACAGCATCGGCGAACCTATCGAACGCAACCTATTATCTAGTATAACATAGCTAAGCCTTCAGACCACCCGAAACCATTCCACCACCGCCGCAAAATACTACTCTCATATCCGCGCCCGATCCACGCATCTATATGCATTTCTCCACCTCCTTCTTCTCACAAAGCCCCATCCTCGCTAAATCTAGTATATCCTCTTTTACCATTCGACAATTATACGTACACGTTTATATAGATATATAGACATATATACGTATATATAAGCGTGCGCGTACAAGGCACCGTGTATAGTATACCTCGTCGATGACGCATGGTATTATTACTGGGGGGCAATTACTTTCACAGCGCGAGATCGATCACTCTCGGCCATTCATTTGCTGTCTCCTTTCTGCGTGCCGAGAGATCATTACGGCATCGGCAAAGCCTTGGCCTCCAAATGCAGCAACAGTGGCGGCTATCCGTCGTTTCTGGATTATCAAGCACACGCGTATGGCTTCCGAGTTCGCAAAGTACAAAGTACAAAAAAAGAAAAGAATGGGAGTGACGGTGGATGCGAGCTGTTTATTAGGCGGTGCGCTTTTCTTGTACATACGCGTGTATATGTATATATATATATATAAGTGATGGGACTAGGTTTACGTGGTTGTTGGATAAGCGGCTGGCTTTTCGAGTGGGTAATTAGGATTATTATTGTGATTGGAGAGCGATTATGTCATTAAGGGAGATAAAGCGTATATAATATGTGGAGTAGAGCTATCGATAGTGAAAAGTAGCAGATCTCTTATGGTCTCGTTTAGTTCGTGCGATAGAACACGTATTAACAGGCAGGATATCCTGAGGATATATTTATATAATTTTGTCTGTATTTAAATAATTTTTAATAAGTAGAAATTTAAGTGAACGGAAATAGTTTTGATTTATGTCAAATATTTATTCTTTAATATTATAAGGAAATTCATCGAACGTAAATTTTACACTTCCTCTTTAAAGGTATAAGTTATGCTTCTTCTTTTACCTAATATTATGTACTCGCGTAAAAGAGATGTAAATTTATTTAAAGATTAAAAGCTCGTCAACAAACAAATTTACAAATAATGAGCAATTGAAAGAGTACTCCATCTCTCCGGAACCGAGCACTTCATAAATCTCAGCGCGCGCATGTATTTAAATTCATCTTCCACTCGGCCACCCTCACCTTTGTAAGCAACAAAACCTATAGTATAATATACATATACATATAGAATATACAGAACAGAGAAGCGTGCTCTTCGAAGCGCACAACCATCTCGCTAATTTCCCTCTGGTCGCGCATTAAGAAAAAAAAACGAAGGAACTCGCTCGCCCACGCATCTCCAGCAGAACAATAGAGCTTCACCGACTCGCGCTCGCACGGGCACTTCGATAGTCTTCTTCTACCGAATCCTTTCCTCTCAAGCGTGTATCATATATACATATATATACAAGCTACATTCAGGGTTCTATGTCGCATGGTCGGATCTCTTTCGGACTTCTCTCTCGGTACATCACAACTTCCTCACGCGCACATGTGGCTCGGAATACATTTTCCGCAGGATACCCCCGGCGATCTGATTCGCCTGCTAATTGTTTCCTCGAGGCGCGTGCGCACGCGTGCGCGCGTGTTTCGGTCTCCCGTGAGTGAGTCCTCTATATATACAGGAGGAGAGGTAAAGAGGAATCTGACGAGTACGAGCAAGGCCAATTTGCGCAGTTCCTGGCTGCTATTCCTCTTATGTGTATATATGTATATATGGAATAACAACTACTCGCGTTATATTGCCTCTCGTGCAGAGCGCGAAATATCATTTTTCATTGTATTACATCACGCGCTGTTGAGAGAGAGAGAGAGACTGTTGTGCGTGCGGATTATGTGCGTGCGAACTTATAGGAGGAATGGCGAGCTATGTTTACTGTTTAACCGCGCGAGAGATTTGCAATGAGTGTGTATATGTGTGTAGTGAGCGTTGAAATTGAATGTTGCTATACGGGATATAACCTTTTAATGAGTTGAGTAAATGTTTGAAGAGAATTGAGGATGAGTGTTGGTTTATTAGCATTTTGAAAACTGATGAAATAAAAATCTGAGAATGCGGTTTTGCAAATCAATCGCCAATGCATGAGTAATGCTTGAAGTTGTCAACATCTCGACACGTGTCTATATAAGTACGGTGTCGCGAGCTTAGTGACTAATGTCTGTCTATTGTACATGTTAAAAGCAGAAAATTATATTTTATACAATCAAAATTTTAAATATCACATGGATCAAATTATCTACCATTTATCTTATTTTTATGTTCTTTTTGTGTTACAGGTAAGTTGCTATCAACTACAATGATTTATTGTAATCACATTAGATGCGAATTATTTGAGAGACCCTTGACTCAATCAAGAAGAATGATTCTGTAAGTACAAAAATATTTTCTATTTGAGACCTACATAAATCTTACTGTAAAAGCTGAAGTTTATGAAAAATTGAAAACAATTACATTTTAGTCGATGCCTTATACGTATAGACAATAAAAAAAATTCTTTGGGATGTAAACATTCTTGCATCAAATAATCATATCTTAATTATAATTATATGTTGAACGGCGATTTTATCATCTTTAACTATGTAGAATTTCCATCATAATCCATATTGAAGTTTAATCTCTGTATAAATTTACTGTAATACATTCTTTCAACGCTTCGCTTCAACCGCCTAACGTTATCATTTTTACGAAACGCACTGCACGCTACGAAGTAAATAAAGAACAAAAAAAAAACGTCTGCACATTTACGCGAATTCGTCGCCGTTATATTACCCTCGTAAACATTATTAAACGTCTTCGTGCGAACTTTCCATTATACCACCACTCTCCCCAAAAAGTCATCATTTAAAAAAAAAATAACTCTCATTATCGTTTACGAGAACCTCGTATACATATACGCTCATACCTCGACTCATCTTCTCGCTGTCCGCTGCACACATTTTCGCCGAAAAAAAGGCGACTTGCGAGTTGAAAGGGGGAAGCATAAGTGGTTTCGGCGAACCTGGTCCGACGAGTTCTGCCAGCGGGGCGCAAACGACGAAGATCCCCATCGCTTGGCAATCGCCAAAATTTTAGCCTTACGGTATCTCGCTGAGTCAAGAGCCTCATTTACATACAAGCGGCGGTGTATACGCGCGTATATACTTTAATGATCGACGGACAGTATATATATATATATATATATACATACTATATATACTATATATGAGCGCGTATAGAGATGTGCGTGTGCGCAAGCGCGCTTATATTTTATTTATAAGGCACGCGTGCGCGCGTCGATGATATTCAGATTTTCAACGGGATTCGTTGTTTTTGGTTGGTCGTGTATATAGAGGAGTGGATGAGATGCAGTCGAGAGTACAATCGCGATTTTACGTTATAGTGTAGATGGTATAATAATGAAAGTGGGGGGTTGATGCTTGGACGTAATTACAGTTATTAAGCGTATTGAAAAGAAGAGGTGGCTCGTAAAAATGTTCGGCGATCGCTTGTAATTATGAGGGAGATGCCGTGTGAGATATCTGCGTTTTCGGCTATATTGAATTGACCTATCTGATTTTGAAAGTAAAATTTGCTTCTTATAGATTTGTTATCTTCGTGATGAGGTTGCCAAAAAAATTTTAATTTAACAATTACTTTTTATTTCAAGTAAATGTTTATTTTGACAGTTTATGTAAATGATGTTATTGTATTCCAAAATTTCTCATTCAATAAATTCAAGTAACTTATTTCTTTAATACCTAGATTGAAATCTAAAAAGATCATAATCATTTGTATCAAATCGATTTCTGAAGTACGTATATGTTGCAATCAGATTGGTCAGCTCTAGATAAAGATTGATCTGAATAAGAAGAAAAGAAAACTCCATGCTACAACTGTAATCATTGTAAATGTACAAGGTTTGATGAAGTGAATTGCGTATGTACTTTTCGAAGATTGTATATAGGGTCATGATATTTTTTATTTATTTTAATCTAAATACAGTATATTAATTTACTCTATCATCAACGATGATATTTGACTTGGGCTCTGGAATATTACTTAGATCTTTAGATATAGTGACAGAACGGTTAATATACGATAATCTAGCATCCACTAATATTTAATAGGGATTTGGATGAGAAGTACTTTTATTTACTTTTATTTAATCTAAAAAGCTAACAGAAATCTAAAACTTTACAAAAATCCATTTTTTTAATTAAACACGATACGTTAAAACGGTTTTTATGACCAATACATTTTAAATCTCGTATTCGCCTAATTTCCGCTAGACCTGAAATCGATATCTATCAAGAATCACTTATGGCCACATTTTCCTTATAACCAGTTTATTTGACGACGGTGAATCTTCAATATTAAATTTTAAAATTAACTATGTAAAAAAGACTAAAAAATAAATTATTTTGTTACAAAAGAAATAACAAAAATAGGGATTCTAATCTCGCATTACATATAGAAAATCTTATTTTTTAAAAATAGATTCTTCTCATTATGCATATAGATCAACCCATTACCCAACTCGGTGCATCCACTGACATTCCGGTTCTGCAGAAAACCATGTTAACATATTTTCCCGAAAAATAATCACAGTTTTCGATAGTGAATGATCGATTGCCTCGTCGTCCAAACGAACTGAATCTCACGCACTCGAAAGCGTGTGTATAGCACATCCAAGCACGATCTTGATAACCGCACACCTCGCTCGGAAGCGCCGACAATTTTTTATATATATATATATATATATATATATATATCGTGAGTCCTCACGTGAGTCTTGGCGTTTCTCTCTCTCTTGCGCCACGCATACATATCGTAACGGTACCCCCGAGTGGTAATTATGATTACGATTGCATTTCAATTACGCTCGCGCTCCCCGTACGTCTAACGCTTCACGCGCGCGACCGTTAACTCGGAAACTTCCACCTCCGCGCTCGCGCTCGCGCGAGTGTGTAAACTCTCATTATTAATTGTCAGCTCCCGATAATCGGCGCCCGCCGTCTCTCTCTCTCTCTCTCTCTCTCTCTCTCTCCTCGTCTTTCTTCTCCTCCTCCAACTCTTCCAGTACTGAGCGAGCGCGCGTGCATACCCATATTTATTCGAGCGCATATTTCCCGCGCGCGAGCGAGACGCGAAAAATGTTAATTGGCTCTCTCTCTCTCGGTCTCTCGGCCTCTCGCGCAACGGCGGCGCATCACGTAAGTCGCCGCTAATGAAATACACAGAGGGAGAGAAAGAGAGAGAGAGAGCTTACGTGCGACTGGCTAACCGTTTTTCAGCAGCGGTGGCATACGTCACGTATATACGTACACGTAGACTCGACGGTGGCAGCGGCGGTACAACTAACAATCGCCACGAAGAGGTCAGACCGCTCGACGCACGTATATATACTTACGTGATGGCGCGTTCATTGATTTCTTTGCACTCTCTCTCTCTCTCTCTCGACTATTTCTTTATTTTTTTATCGGCACCTTAAGCTGTTCGGTCGAGCGAGGTGATAAAGGTAGTGGTAAAAGTCTGCGGATATGGAGGAGAGAGAGAGAGAGAGAGTTTATTCGGAAAGGAAGCTCCAATTTATGGCGCGACAAGCGAGAATGTTGGTTTTTTCACTTGTCGGCGGAGGGGGTGAAAATTGACTGTGGAACGTGCGACAAGAAAAATTTATCGACACTTGCCAGTACGTCACGATGCTGAAGAGAACGCAGTGACGATTCTTGTCTTGGACAAATAGTTAACGAACTTTTTGACGCCATTAGACTTGTTTACCTAGAAGTATCTGCGCTGAGGATCACTTTTTCTTCGAGTGAACAGAAGATTGGAAAATTGTACGATTGCAGCATGAAATAGCCAATTTTATTGGTTTTAATAATAGTTTAACGATTTCGATGTATATTTTTAGACGTGATTTCAGTATATCTTATCTTATGGTGATCAAAACATCTAGATAGTCTTAATTGTAAATGATCGTGCTAGAGTTTGAATTCAAAGATATATTTAAACTTTTCATCCTTTTATTCATATTCCGATTAAAATCGAATTATTACCAGCCCAGTAAGAAAAATCATTTTGAATTAGTCCACCATATAGAATCGTTATAAGTGAATCAATTTTAGTATGTAGCTGACAGATTCTTAATTGAAATTGTATTAAAATTATCGTTCCCGCGATCTACAATTACATTCAGTATTAATGTTCAATCAATGTTATAAATTAAAGTAAATAATAGCTGCGTTTTCAGAATAAGTAATTTCAAGGCACTGAGCCATATAAAAAAAAAGAACTCCATAAGAATTTCCTGACCGTTTCCATAAAGAAGAGCTAATTACTTCAGGAATGTAATGCTCTTATAATACTCCCAGAGGGAAAAAGTGTTGCGCTCATCTCGCGCTATTTAATCCCCGAAGATGTATTGGAATTCTAAATGGATTTATTCATAATTAGTATACAATATTTATTACAAATTCAGCAAATGGACCCCGCATGAAAGCCACTGAGTGCGCGGTAATAGTAATCGATAAGCAGATTAACTCAATCGGCTTTATACATTCGCGAATAATGTAATCTATGTAAACCGTAATCGGCATCATAAATAAACTTAATAGCCTCATACTTTATCCCACTTGCCGGATTCTCTAATTGTACGTGATCGCATATAACGAAATAAAATTAATACCGACAAATACACGGCCTTATGAAGCCCTTTGCCATCTACTTATACACCATGCATCTTCCCTTGTGCATCCTTATATCCATTCAAGAGTTTCCAAAAGATTTTATAATATTCCATAATTTCAACTGAGAAAATATAATTTTGATTATTTTGACAGATTTGTTTTCTTTTTTTTTTACCTAAGAAGAAATATTCTAATAGCTTGGAAATAATGGCTTGAAAATTTTTTTTTCCCTTGCAAATAATGGTCGCAGCTGGAATTTAACTTTCATGAGTCAGGCACAGAAATTCTTCGTCGCAAAAAAGCGACAACCTTTTCGAAATATCTTATCCAACAAGTTCTAAAACCAATAAAGATCCCAGCGCATCGAATTGTATAGGAATCCGAAAACTCTTTCCTTCTTTCCTCTCCTCTTTCTCTCTCTCTCTCTCTCTCTCTCTCTCTCTCTCTCTCTCTCTCTCTCTCCCGCATCGTTTGTTCGAGACTCGAGGGTGCAAACAACGCGAGGTGAAGAAGCACCTTCGCACTCGTGAGGTGAAAAAGCCAAATAGAGAAAAAGCAAGAGATGCGCGTCCCATAAAGCACTACACCGGCTGTGGCAGTATCAGCAGCAGCAGCAGTAGCAGTAGCAATAGCGCCAGCATCTCGTATATAAATCGACATCGGCGCTCGCACGGCGCAGAACAATTACCGTATATGCGGAATCGGAATTCGAAATGAAGAGAGCAACGTGTAAGCGTCGCGCTCGCGCGGAAGCGATCGATCGTGTGCCGCATGCCAAAGCTATATACACGAAGGTAGAGGGAAAGAAAGAGCGAGAGAGAAAGAACAGAGAATATAAGAAGAAGAATACGGACAGAAGAAAAGAGAAGAACAGAGAAATGCCGCGGCAGTGCCGTTTGGCGTTTGCACGAGTATATGTATGTGTGTCCGTGTACTTGTAAGAGAGGATCGGTCGTGTTTCTCGGACGCTCCGGCTAATTTGAGCAAGGAGCCGCGAGTGTGTATACATGGGAGGCTTGCACGGTGCATGTAATTGCGCGAGCGAGTGAGCAAGTCGTAGGCGGCCAGGACAACGAGGCCCGAGGGATAGAGAGCAGTTTAACGGACGACGACGATTAGTGGTCTTTTGATCGGACGTAATTCTGGATGTAAATCGGACTGTTTGACTCGCGTCTAAGACTCGTGTTTATCGCTTGCCATAGTATAGATATACTACTTCGAGGTGGCTGGTTCTTGTAGTTAGTATGTAGGCTGTTTGATGATTGAAGAGCGATTTTTTCTAATCAATCTCCGCTAATACGTGATTGAGCAATTATATGATGTATTATTAAAGTAGATTGTTCTACTACAGTGCAATAAGATTTTTTGTCCTCAACATGATCTGAAAAAAATGTTATATAATATCCTCAATAATATCGGACGTCTAATGTATTCTTAACAGTAGTGAACTTGTCAAACCTTACCAAGGCATTTTTTACTGTTAAAAATTAATTATTAATCAAAAAACTTGAATTTTATATATATATACATACATACACACACATATATATTCAAGATAAAATATCTTTAGAACTAATGATAAAGAGTAGAGTGTTAAAATGCAAGACCAAAACGTTATTGGAAAACGCTATTGCAGTAAATGTGCTTTCTTTTTCTAGATTAATTTTTTGTTAATCCAATGTTTTTAGAAAATGCAAATCTACATGCGTATGTATAATGTATGTGAATGTAGGTGTGAATGTGCTGTATATATATGCAATAAACGAAAAAAAAAATTGTTATCTCTAAATTACAATATGAAAAAAGGGTAAAAAAACCTTAAATATCTCGTAAATTTAAGAATTAATCCTTTTTCTCAAAGAACTCATCGATAAACATACAAATATCTACATCTCAATAAAATTTTAAATCTATAAGATCAATTTTACTCCAGTTATCGTAAAATTAAAAGTAATGATAAAATGTTGATTACATTTTACACAGATACTGTCTGTATCACATGCAAAATTGTATATCAATTTTAAGACTATACATGAAGCCGTTCTAGAGAAATTACAATTGCGGTATGTTTTCTTTTTAAATTATAGAGAATTTTATTCGGATCAGAGTAAAAAATGGAAAAATAAAATTCCTAAAATCAAAAAATTATTATAATACGATAGAAAATCAATTTCGACAATAATAGTATATTAAATCAAAATAAATAAAGAACCCTGACTGGTGAAAATCGATGCAGTACACGTGCACAGGCACTCATACACATTTTACATATATACTCAAGCATAGCGATTACATATTACGCTATTTCTTTAAAGATATATGAGAATTTTAGGAAACAAGAGGAACATTTTGTACAAATCAAAGTAAATCTTTCAAATATTTTCTTGTATTGAAGAATAATTATTATCGATAATCATAGCATTAATGTTTTATTCGATGAAAATACATTTTCTAAAGAAATATAATTTATAATATGCTTATCATTCCACAGTATTCGATAAATATCTTTGGATACGTAAAGTTTCAAGAAATGGTAAAATTACATCATGAATAGATAGAAGCATATGTAGCGATTTGGCATGTATCTAAAGTCTTTAATCCGCTGTGAACATCTCAACTGCTGTCGATTCTTCTCTCACAGATGATTCGAGGCCCAGTAATGTGAATCAACTGCGATCTGGAAAAAAGTATATATATATATATATATATATAGTTTCGTGTTAGATGATAAATAAATAGTGAAATATATTTTTTCAATCCCATTTGTGAAATTCTACTTCGCATGCTTGCTTATAGTGTGCAAAGTGCTCAATTCACGCACTGAGCTGCATACTGAGCATAAAAGTAGAAAATTAAGCACATTGAGTTAAAATATTATATTGTTTACCTATAGGGCGTGAAGTGGGCCTTTTTAGATCAAGTGTGGAGTTTGCAGTACGAGTCGAAGGTGAGCTAGCACGAATCAAAGGTGAGTGCGTTTTGCGAACCAATGCCGAGTACTGCAAACACACGAAGTCAAAAGGCCCACTAGTCATAGGTGTACACCATATTTTTTGTGACACATGTATTGATTTCCGAGGTTTTTGAACTTAAGAAGCGAGCCTAAATTGATTTTTGTAGTTGTATCAAAATTAAAATTAAATAAATAAAAATTAATTCAATTTTCGTGTTTTTCTTAAAATGGGATTCATCTTCAAATAAAAAAACCATGAAAAACACGCACAAAGTTATGGGGGATTAAGCTTAATTGTTGCAATTTTGCGATGATTTAGGACCTCTTTTTAATCCTGCTTCTCATGCCTGTTTATAGTTAGCGAAGTACCTGATTCATACATGTTGGCGCGGAGTGTGCCAATTAATTTACTGACTGACAAAACACGTAAATAAGATGCTTCGTATATTATAAACAGATATTAGAAGTAGAATTTCAAACCCTCAGTAAAAAAATTGTATAGATGATTAGCGAGAGCGTCCACATTTGGACAATAATACCTGGTAAACCTCGAATAACAAGTCCAGATTATCCTCCAACAGCTCGTATAAATGTATTATCCTATGCACGGAAAATTGTGTTCCTTTTGCAAAGAATATTGCATCGTCATAATCATGATGTTCAAGTAGACGTCACAATATATTTTTTTGACAACGTGAATATACATTACGAGTTGGGTAAAACGTAACCATACTATCTATTCTTAATGTACCATCATTCAGATAACCATTCGTCTTGTTAAATAGGTCAGATTTTGTGATAACAGTTCTACCCCAGCCTCCTCCCCTTGTTTATAAAAATGTTATAAAAATTTTAAAAAACAGTATTTGTAAATTTGTATTAATATTAAGTTTATACATATATAAGTACTTTTATGTCAACCGTGAGGACTGAAATATTAAATTCTCCAAAATCTAGTCTAATGTGTGCAAAATAATAAAAGAAACACAGAAAAATTTTTTCACATGAAATTTAGACATGTTTAGAAGTTATCCTAACCTAAAAATTTCAAAATTTTTTTCCGTTAAAAGGCAATTTTCATGATTTTGTTACTAAAAAACTTGAATATTTTTGTATAGTACATTATATGGGAAAAAAGTTGTAAATTATGTGTAGAATCAGTATGAATTTTTGCAAATGCATTGCCAATATACTTGGTATTGGGAGTTGAGAGCGTTTCTTTGAAAATTGGGATCTCTGGTACATCAGAATTAAAAATTTTGGAAAAAATCTTAAAATATTACTTAATTTAATATATTTTATAATATTCTTTAAAAAATGTGAGAATCTCATACTGGAAAATTTTACAAATCATCAAAGTATTGAAAAAAGTGAAAAAAAAACCATAAATAACTGTTAAATGATGTTCTATCAAATTTAATACTCGAAAATAATTGTATGCGCATGATCTATGATATGTTTATATTTCACTATGTGATTTATATTTTATTATCTATTTCCATTATACTTGACAGTTTGGTAAACAGATTGTGGTACGTGTCAAAACTTTTTTGCCAAATTAGCTTCTCCGATTTTTCTACTAACCGTAGAATGATAAATCTAAACACAAAATGTCTCTTTAATATGTCGGAATAGTAAATAAATTTATTTCTTAATAATCTCACACTTTAAAATAGACAATAAACCATTTTATTTATTTTGTTTTGCAATGCTAAATGATTTTCATAACAAACATACTTTCATTTTATTTATTTTATATTTCAGATCTGATATAATCTATTATACATCTTCTATGAATTGAAATACAGAGAACATTTTCACAAAAGTTGAAATTTTGTACATAAAAAAGAATGTTGTTAATTCATTTTGTCTAATCGTCAACCACAGCCAATCATCAATTTTTTCCATAATATACTGTTACAAACTTTTCATTAACAATTTAGTGTCAATTTAGAATATCTCTCTCTCTCTCTCTCTCTCCCTCTCTCTCTCTCTCTCTCTCTCTTATTGTATAAATTATAGAGATTAGAATAAAAAAAAAGAAACAGAGAACAATAGAAAAATTGGAGAAGCTAATTTAGCAACAAAGTTTTGATACCTACCAGAGTCAATTTTACAGATAAGTGTTATATTGCTTTTTAATTGATTTCTTATTATGGCAAACTGTCAAGTATAATGGAAATAGATAATAAAATGTAAATCACGTAGTGAAATATAAACATATCATAGATCATGCACTTACAATTTTTTTCAAGTATTAAGTTTGATAGAACATCATATAACAGTTATTTATGTGTTTTTTTTTCACTTTTTTCCAATACTTTGATCATTTGTCACATTAGCTAGTATGAGCTTCCCACATTTCTGAAAGAATATTATAAAATTTATTAAAATAAGTACTATTTTAAGATTTTTTCCAAAATTTTTAATCCTGACGTACCCGAGATCCCAATTTTCAAAGATACGCTCTCAACTCCCAATATCAAGAATTTTGGCAATGCATTTGCAAAAATTCATACTGATTCAATACATAATTTACAAAATTTTTCCCATATAATGTACTATACAAAAATATTCAAGTTTTTTAGAAACAAAATCGTGAAAATGACCTTTTAATGGAAAAAATCAAAATTTGGAATTTTTAAGTCATGATAACTGAACATTTCTAAATTTCATGTCAAAATGTTTTTCTTTGTTTATTTTATTATTTTGCACACATTAGACCAGATTTGGAAGAATTTAAAATTTCAGTCCTCACGGTTAACATAAAATCACCTATATATATATATATATATATATATATAAAGATGGCTGGCAATTCATTGGTATATAGCTCTTTATATATATAAAAGAATTTCGTTGACTTAGAAGAAAAAAGTGATAACTCGGTTGAGCGCCAAGAAAAGGAACAATTTAGCTGCATCTTAACAAATTGATCAATTGACGGATTCTTTTTTCGCCATTTAATTTTTAATTGTAAATTGTTATAAAGACTTTTCAAATCAATCTTCAAAATTTTGTGAACCAAATTAAATCTTTATTATTCAGTGAATTAAAAATGTTTATTATAAATTTAAAATATGTTTTACTCAATTGAATTATAATAATATAAATCTTATTAATAATCTTTTAAATGTTAACTTTATTGTATACTTCGAGCAAAATTATATATAAAAATCTTTCAAATCATTAAAATAAAGTCAATAAAAACAAATGTGCAAACTGTTTTAGTTCGGCGTCGAATTGTCTTTTCTTAGCACACGGGTCTCTTTTTTATGCCAAAATCCAACCGCAACTCGCACCTCATACTTTCTCGTTGTGAGTTTGTAGCATTTTTTCATACAATTATGCCAGTAATTTATTGTCTCACATCAAAGTTTGCTTATGAATATCCACAATGAAACTATATTTAATTTCTATAACAACTGTTGTTTTCGAAAAAAATGCCTTTGAATTGTCACGAAAACAAGGTTGATAATAATCAATGAATATTTATTGCAGGGAAAAGCGCACTCGATATTTTATATAAAGAATTTACAGAGTTAAATCTATATTTAGTATTGTAACTGTAATTACAATATCAACATTTATTTTTTTTTTTATTTTGTATATCATTGACTGAGAGGGAAAAAATGACAACTTGCACGCTACGAAAAGTGAAGCGTTAAGAGGACCGCTGGTTGAGAGAGACTTGACAATAACGCTTTGCAATGCCCCATTCTTCCCTTTGATGATGCTTGTTTAACCAGTTCAGTCGCATCATCTGAAGATTTGGAAGCGGAGCAGAAGATGACCGCAAAATGATTATTTAGTTTGACTAGTGAGATGTCGTATAAACCTACTTGGGTTATGAACCAAGATTGCGTAGATCGCCTCAGAAATTACCGCTGGTATATTAAGATACTCGTAAATGTATGTCATCCGTATCCGAACAGTTGGATCCCTCACATCTCTATTGAGCTTGAGGAATTCGTCCAAGAAGATACGATTCACTATGTTTTAAGTTTGAAAAATTTGCATATATAATTTTTGTTTAAAACATAAAAGAAAGTTATAAAATTTCATCAACAAAATAAAATATTTATGCTTTAAGTTAACATAAAAAAAAAAATTTTTCATGTATAAAATTTAAAATATCGACTTCATTTAATGCACGAAACAAATGGTATATGAACATTTTTTTAATTCTACAACACAAAAGTAACTCGCGAGTTGTTCTGTCTTGGTTCGCACCCAAATTTTTACATTTCTTAGCCTATAGTTGAATTGTCATCGTTTTCCTCTCAGCTGATGATGTATTCTTTTCAAGAAATGTTGAAGTTAATTAAAGATTACTACACTGACATTTTTATTATTTAAATTTGTCTACTATTTTTGTAAAGTTATTGCAATCATCTACTATTTCCGATGATTTCAGGTACAGTAAATGACTTGAAGAATTACTATAAAATCAAAAATTTAAAAATAAATAACGTAAAATAGTAAAATATAGGTAACCACGTAATTCTGTATAGGGTTTGGCATCACTTTAAAAATGAATAAAACTTTTTGGCGGCTAATCTTGGTTCAAAATAAATAGTTTCAATATGAGTAGCTCGATTTGTTAAACAGTAAAATGTTGGTAAGTACGTAATTTTTTTACGTAAGTTCCAACATCAAAAATAAATAGGATCAAAAGAAATACTTGAAATTGCTATGAAAGCTGGTATTGCGTAACTGTGACAGGAATTTTTTATTGTATTTATATTGAAAATTAATTTAATAAAATACTAAATTAAGTTTGAAGAAGATAAATCCCAATGAATTGACCATCCTTTTGTTTTCTAATGTTTGACTCTGACCCGGCTTACATAAATTAGACTCGTCTTATGGGAATAAATAAATCAATATAATTAATTATGTGTTCATAGTGATTTAAAAATAAATAAAATAAAGTAGGTTTCAAATGCCTTACAGGGTTTTATAGAAATTTTATAATATTTTATAATTTTATATCCCAAAGCAACTGCATAAAACCAAAATATATACCAAATTATTACCTGCTAAATCTGAGTGGCTTTTTATCCGCCGACATTATACTTTTTTCGCAAGTCGAAGCTAATAAAATAATCGTGTATTTTGCTCTGACAAAAAACTGGGGTCCTGCATGATAGATCAAATAAATACTAAGAGATAACTTTTCGTGAACCTTTCTTGCAGCATCAGCAGATATTCTTAAGTACCACTGAAACCCTTCAGATTTAAATATTGGTGAATGAAGCCAAAATTTTTCCCATGGTGATACCACATAGTATTTAAAATAGGGAATGTCCCAACGAAAATGAATTGATAGAGTTTTTCCTTCTCCCAATTCTGGATTTAATATAATTAGTCCAAGAAACAAAATGATAAATTCTCTGCCTTGTCTCTGAAAATACCATTTTCTTTCCATATTGGTTTTCTTGAAGTAGTTTACACTTAACACTTATAACGATTTTCAATACATTCTATTAGTAGCAATACAGAGTGTTACTTTTATGTTGTAATTTAATTTTTGACAAAAAATTAACCTTTTGTAATTACCTCACCTCATCGATGTTTTTTTTTTCTCTCGACAATTAAAGAACTCCGCGGATGGAGACTTTAATGGGCGACGTCGATTAGTCGCCTCTTAATTGAAAGTAATCGAACTGTTTGACTTACATTTGAAACGCGTGTTATCGCTTACGCTTTAAGCCAAGCTCATGTGTATAATGATTATAGGCATTTTTTCCAATCGATATTCGTTAAGATGTGATTGAGCAGTTTTCCTTGTGGCCTATATATAAATCGTATTATCGCTATGTATGTTCCAAAATTGATTATGTATTATTAAAATTGATTGTTCTACTGCTGTGTAATCAAATACTATCTTAATATGTATAATTATTACTTATAAAAGATTGAGCTATGTCTACTGAGAAATTCAACTTTCTTAGTTACTTCTTTGATGCTAGAGAACTTAAGATCAATGTTAAGAGACAATCTTGAACAAACTGTACCTTGGCAATTGTACTCTATTATGCTTACTTTAATAAATATAATTACATGCTTTAGGTACCATGAAGAGTACATTCTACAGATGAAAGTAAATCTATTACCTTACTTTATATTAAATTAATTATCAATATATAAAGACCAATTATTGATAATAATAGCATCAACATTGCTTTTGAAAAAAGGAAGATTCAAAAGACGTCTGATCACACTAATGTATACGATGATTATTTCGGTATATATTTATACTATCAATGAAATGTCTATATTAGTAAAGTTACATCATCTAAAAGCCAGTTTTAAAATATCAATATTATATACAAATATATAATTGTCTTCCAAAGAATATAATTAATCTCAAAGTCTTAGACATTAGCAAAAAATATAATAAGAA
>JAYJLV010044493.1:0-52525 GCA_036873485.1 Torymus texanus
CTCTCTCTCTCTCTCTCTCTCTCTCTCTCTCTTTCTCTCTCTCTCTCTCTCTCTCTCTCTCTCTTTCTCTCTCTCTCGCTCTCGCTCTCTCTCTCCGCCTCTGCGAGCCAATAAAAGAGGAATGCGAGCGCAGTGACAGCGAAAAAAAGCCAGGGCGGTGTGGAAAACCGAGAGAACGCGGGTGAGTAAGAAAGAAACAAAAGAGGATGAATGCGCTCTTTTTTTGCTAGTGTATATAGCGCGGGTGTGTAAAAGTTTGGGTTTTTTGGTTAGGACAATTGGATCAATGTCTCGAATTTGTGCAGGAGGGATTTGTTGGCTCTTAAAGTTGTATGTTTTACTTTTATATTTTTGTAATCATGTATTACATATTTCGTATATATATATATATTTGCTACTATAAATCTATTAAAAAAGAATTTACGTACTGTTTAAACCTCTAACCCGACGTAATCTAGAAAACCAACAGTACCACACGCATATTTGTAACACCAGAATAAAATCTCAACCTCTCCTCTCATTCCCCATTGTCCGAATCCTCCACTCCGCTCGTTTATCTTCCATCAATGCCTCTGACATCAGCATTGTTTATTATCCCCTTTTCTCTCATCACCTCCGGTATTCCTTCTTTATTATCCCTTCCCGTAATTAATCGACTCACGGATTTCCCCTCTACCTCGTTTCCTTAAAAAGAAAAAGGATCCACGAATGCTCGAGAGATCGATGAACCGTGGGATTCTCCGGCCTCTTGGTATTTCAAATTAGCGGCGTTTAGGCAGCTAAGAAGGGAAGAGCTAAGAGCCTTGAGTGCGAGATATTGTATGGCTCAAGTGGGGGAGGCGAAAGGAGAGTACTACTACTCTCGTGAGGGTTCTTTGGACGATAAAAAGGTCGCGCAGAGTAAGAGAGAGTCTATCGACACGATTGCAAATCGATACGTTCGCTCTGCGGTGAGTCGTCGAGTTTCCGCAGTTCGAAACTCCATTCAAATGACTTTAGCGGTTCGCTACACAATGGTAGTAGCTCTAGTCGCTCAAGTTTCCGCACTTGAACTGTATAGTTATAAGTATATTCAGATATAGGAAAAAATTCATCATAAAAAGATCTTTCTTCGCTAGAGCTGACGATTATATATACTTTCGTTTTGTTAAATGAGGACAAGGTAGACAGGCTGGCGTTGCGCTTTTGGAGGAAAAGAAGTAGCCTGGCGCTTAATTCTCGCCTTATCTTACAGACCGCGATTTGCCTAATGCTGAAGTGTACCCGAGCGCAGTATACTCGCGCTAATCCGACGGGATTAGCACTGTATTAGTGCATACGCGCGTCTGCATTCGGCATTCGTCTTCGTAGGAGAGGTAACGAGGTGAGAGTAAACGTGCGCGTAATGGTGTGTGATGGATTTGAAATTTTCGATGATAATTATAGGAGACCGTTTACGTAGGAATATTTTTTTTCTATATGATAACTAAAGTGTGTGTAGCAAGCATAATCAATTTAATAATCATCATATAAAAAACAATGTTGAAATTTCTATTTATCAAAGTTCAATAAAGTTTATCAATTTCAGGGATTAAACACAACATTTTCTCCCAACTTTGAACTTTCATAACTTTGCAAGGAATCAACATTTTTCAATTTAAAAAAAAAAGCAAATGAAAGCTCACGTTCCCTAGCTTTTAATCATAAAAAATTTATAATCAAATCCTATGATTATGAGATCATTTTATATCTATATCATGTTGGTAAAAATAACGAAAAACCGCTTATTTTGCATTCAGAGCTTCAAGCATGAATTGCAGCTCTATATTAGTTATAGAATAAGGAAAATCAGTTCTCAGAAGTGTCTTCAACTTTTTTTTTTCGTCATTTTTTCAGACAAGTTATGCGCAATTTTTTGTGAATTTCTACATATAGCCACGGTCGATCAGAACGAAATCGAAGCTGTATAATCATCAGCACGATAATCCCACGCCTGCGCGTTCGTGGCTTGTTTATTTAAGCAGCAAATTTTTACCATCCGAGCTGCCACTTTATCTGTCAGAAATTCAGCACGCGAACTCTCATCTATACATATACAAACTACAAACACAATCTAACCTACTCGTCGGTCAACCATTCCCCTCCCACTCTCTTCGTTCGGACATTCCAACACATTTTTTTTTCATTCCCTCCTACTCCAATACTCTTGCATTTCCAATCTTTGCTTCTTCTTTTATTCTTTTGTTCCTTCTCCTCTAACCGTCCGAAGATTACGTCGCGCATATAAATATTCGATCCGCGTAGTAGAGCTAAAGCCAGTAGTGACGACGTGTGTGTATGTTGTAGTATTGCTGTCGAAGTGTTCCAAGAAAATCAGGATTTTCCCATCTTCGAGAGGGGAAGAAACTATATAGAGGGAGAGAGAGCGAGAGAGAGAGATAAAGCGCAAGGCTGTCTATCCAACCTGCTCAGTACGAAGTGACCACTCGTGAAGAGAAGACGTTACCTTCGCGCAGCATATTTCCGTTGCGAAGAGATTGAGAAAGAGAGATAATTGGAGGTCACGCTGCCGTACACGTGTGTGTGTGTGTTTAGTTTGGAATTCAGGAGTATTCTTGGAGGCGATCAAAAATGAAGTTCGTCTGGGTTTTGACGATCATTGTTGTCTGCATAGCTATGCTGGCAGGTGTCAGTGCAAGTAAGATATTCACCTTTTGATACGGCTTTTTATTATAATTAGTTAAATAATGTGTATAGTCGACTTGATTTATTTGTAAGAGTCGTAATGTTAGTTGAGATCTTCTAAAAACAGATAACTATTGCCATAATCAGCATATACATCGAGACTATAAAAATAGACTTGATAGATACCTAATCGCATATATTTTTAGCGCTATTTCTTATACAATTATGAATCTTCTTACATATAGTTATATATCTACAAGGAAAGTGATACCACGGTACTAACTAATGAACTGACATCAATTCTTGACCCGTTTATTCTCATAAAATAATTCTATCAAAACTTTATCCAAAACCAACCTAACCTCACACTTCAATACACATCCATCGAATAACCCAATTCATATCGCACGTAAACTTTCAGAACCCAGCAACAGCTGGCATGCGAGTGACCCTCGCTGTCGTGGTGGCATGCAGCACTCGCGTATTGGCCGCTCGGTGACGAGTAACAACCGACGCTCGCAACAGGGTTTCACTGGAGGTCAACTCTGGCGGTTCAACGGTAACTCAGGGTCCTGTGAAATGGTCTATGGTAGTCCTCAACATGAATATGATGTTTTCGAATCGCACGGCGAGTGCGATGAGGCGTGTTTGAATGGTAAGTTTATTCGAAGATAAGTGAAAATCAGTTGGTATACGTTGAATAAGTATAAAATCGAGTGTTTGATTTATATTTATTGTATTGACTGATTTTCACTTATTCGAATTTAATTAGGGTAACATTTGAAGTGATTTTTACTGGTAGAATTCGGCAGTATTATTGTTTGAAAAATAAAATATTTTGTAGAGCAGAAAGATTGATTAATTTATTTATGAATTGTTTATTTATTGAAGGACGGTAATAACCATAAAATTCAAATTCAAATATCCTCATTAATATTGCATATTGTATATATATTTTACGTATACGAATAACTGTTAAATTTTATTTGAAAATACGAGACAGCTGTATAGCCGCTTTAAGCGACTTTAAAGTATATGCTTCAATAACATTGTTAATGCACCCTGAACTCTCGGTTTATCGCAAAAATTAAACACTCAAGAAACACGAGCTGTAAAAGATAAAAGGATTCTTAAAAAAAAAAGCATTCTCGAAAATTTTTAACATGTCCCCCCGTGGTTTGCTCGTAAACCCAAAGAATATCTTTATTCCTTCCTTCCCTTTTGCGCACACTACACATCGCGTGTGCGTAACCCCGACCAACTGGCCATACAAATTACGAACAGCCGATAACCAAAAAAAAAAACACAGGAAATTCATAATCCTGCAGTTTTTACCGCATGGCTATCTTAATGTTTCTCCGATAACCATACCCGCGTGCATGCAACAACTTCTTGCACTACTCCGATCCGTTACAAACACGTACATGTATATATGTATATTATACAAACAAGTAGGAACTAAAAAAAAACTTCCTTTCTCACTATATTACATTTCTGTTTTAGTCTACCATTTCTCGTGAGCAGATCCCTAGACCAGCGTCGCAGTGTCCCGTGACTCATTAACCCAGAGAGCGTAGCACACGCGCATGCGCGCACGAGCAAAAAAGGGCCGAGGCAGAAAACATCGCCTTCTGCGAAAGAAGAGTCGCGTCAGCATCAAGACAGAGGTTCCTATATGTATCCTATACACATATATACATATATACATATACATTTCTTATCAGCGATCCGCTTAACGAACCGACGATAAGGATCAGCAGGCACACGCGAACCTGCGGTCGTTACTCTCAAGAGAAAATTATTATATACCTATATATGTATATGTATATGAATGTCTATGCACGTGTATATTATGCGAATGTTAAGAAACTAGCGCAGATGGACATAAGGAATTTACATTTAGCTTTATTGTTACGAATCAGTTGTAAGCGAAATCATTAACATGAGTATAGACGCGTCGTCGCGTGCGCCGATATAACCAGTTGCTACAAGACACCGCGTATATATATATATAATTTTCCCTCGTCGCAATGAAAATGATATGTTAGTTTTTCACCGCATTCCCGCGAGATCAGAGGACACTTGGCTGCACGTATATATATATCGTTACGATTAGCCGGGATATACATATATACAAGATACACGTGCAATATTGTACATTATTTCACGCTCACTACTGTCTGTCTGTCTGTCTGTCTGCGCGTAGCGCGCACGGCATTAAAAATGTTTTCCGAGCACCTGTCGCCGCGTGTAATTTCCTAATAAATCAGCAGAACGACTCTCTCTCTCTCTCACTCTCAACGTTATGTACGTGTATGTATCTCTTAAATTCAATTTTGCACGTTGCTCTTGCTTCCACATAGATATATATATATATATACATATACATTCAACATGTCGCAACGCAGTCCTGTTTTTCCTCGTTTGAAAAACTGCAGCAGACGGCGACTGGAGTGTGGAAATGCGACGCGTTATCTTAATGGAAATTCAGTAGTTTTTTCATTTCCTATATATGTATGTATGTATGTGTATATATGTATAAGCGCATGTCTCAGCTGACTTAAGCGATCAGCAGAGGGACTTTATAACAACGATAACGCGCTGGTGCTCAGTGTTTCAGCGATGAAATCGGTATAACGAACCAATTAAGATTAGATTCTCACGCGCGGACATATATATATATATATATCCCGATGTTGTCGGTTACTATAGAGATTTTGTGTTGGTTTGATATTATAAAAATAGTTGTAATGTGTAAGTCTTTCAGCGTTTTGTCACAGAGGTTCAGTGTGTATAACGAAGCAATTTAGTTTGCGCTTTAACGGATAAACCGATATGGCCGGTAGTTACACTTTACTTTAACGATATTGTAAAAGTCGCTGCAGTTACTTGAACCAACGTAAATAAAATAAAAATTAATTATATACGTATCTAATACTTCAACTATATACTTTTTTCTCTACTTAAACCCCTTTTTACTTCCCTTCCCAGTCATAAAATATAATATGCACACCCGCGCATTCAAAGCTATACGTTTGATGTCAACACGCATCAAACCACCACCTTCACTACTATAGCGTTACACACAAGCTACACTTCTATACAATCGACCGCAAGCACACCGAAACCATCTCGAATTTCCTTCCCATCCATGCACCTTCAAAGCACAACAGCCCACACACATCTCCACAGTTCCGTTCACAACTACACACTATATACATCGGACCAACCTCACTTTATCTATCCTTCAAATTCTTCAGTACAGCTGATGTATGCAAATATAATGACGTTCTATAGAACACACAAGATACACAAAATACACTCGCGAGAGACCACGAGAAGATTGTAAAAAAGAAATCTCGCACACTCGGCCAAGTCGCGACAACGACTGAACCGACCGACCGACGGCGGCGACTTGGAAAAGCGCGTACAGAATGGCACGTAGGAGAGTCGTAGCTGCTGCTGCTGTCGCGCAAGACGAGAATAAACTCGACGCGAGCGACCGCCCCACTCTCGTATATGTGTATGTGTATGTGTGTGTGTTGAGATGTATGTATATGTGCATTCTGGACGCCTTTCCACCTTACTCCATGTGTGAAGCTATGTGTATATATGCGCCGTTTCCGCCGGTTTCCCGGAATATACCGGTGAGAGAATGTAAGGCGAAAAGAGAGGGAGATGAGGTGCTGGTATAGTGGGTGATTAGGCGGCTCTGGATGCGAGCGGTGTGTAGGCTGATGTGATGATTTTGCGGGATGATGGTTAAGAGTGGGATTGAAGATTAAGTCATTTTCGGATTATTTTGTAATAAGTATGGAGTATTGTTTTTATTCGTTTTTAAGAAATCGAGGATTTGTAAAGTTTTTTTTTTTTTTTTTTTTTTTTAATGCGAAGTAAAAAGTATCTTTTATGTTCTGATGTTCTCACTGCTTTCAGCGTTTTAAAGTTTCACGATGTACAGTAATATGATTAAAGTTTACACTCCACTTGTTTTGAACGATCTAATTTTATCAAGATATCAAGGTGATTCATAACCCAAGGGATTATTTAGGTAAGTTATATCTTTAGAACTGTGATAGTAAAATGTATAATAAAAGATATAATTTTTGGGAATATTTTATGATTCTGAAAAATTAGAATCAAAGAGGAATCGCCAGTTTTTGTCTCGTACGAAATGAGAATAAAGAGTAACTAGATAAAATTTCCATATTACGATGCGTTTATAATAACGTCTGCGATAAAAGAAAATTTACAATTTTATCATTATTAATCATATTTGATTTTTTTTTTATGCAAAAAGCGAACGACGAGCACGAGATTATATCCACTTTTTGTGTCATTTTTCCAGTCTCATGCGTCACCGCTGTAATTCTCGCAATTCCAACAGCAAATATTTGACAAATATTGCAGCACGTCTTGCATGTAGACACTGCAGTAAAGAAAATCCTTCGTCGCTCTTTTATTACGCTATTTTTGTGCAGCGTTTATAGAATATATCAAAGGTTATTTTGATCCACATAATTTTGTAAATTTTCAAACAGCCACGGCTATTTTGAAATCCAAACAAATTTATGATCAAGAAGAGATTAAGATTCTAAAGCTGTATATAGTTCAGTCGTGTTTCTTTTTAACTCTAAGCAGATTTACAGTAGCTGTGCCTAATAATAAATATATATTAGCACCAAGAAGAATGCAAAAGTAAAAAAAAAAATTGAACCACATCACATCTGAATATTCTATAATTAAAGTGCGTAAAATTAAATTTACTTTTAAACATCTTCTAATGGCTACCACGTAAAAAAGAAAAACAAAGTTTTTCTTAATCAACAGAGAAACTAACACAACGAAAAACGTCACCCCATTCGCACTCGGAACCCATCAGCAGAAACAATACCCGCACGTTTACGAGATGCAAAAATTAATAAGCAGTAAAAGTCTGCCCTCTCTCTCTCTCTCTCTCTCTCTCGCTCTCTCTGGTCTGTGTATGTGAGCGCGCGAATAAATGGTAAAAACGAAAGTAGCCGGGGGATCGTAAAAGTGTAATTACGACGATCGCGCTCAGGGAGAAAGGAACGCGCTCGCAGGCGAGAACGAAGAAAGCGAACGCCGAGAAGAAGAAGAAGAAGAAAGAGACGAAGAAAAGAGAGCTTTATAATAATAAGCGTTTACGGCTTGTACGCGCGTTTGCAGTGTGCTCTTAATTTTAGATTCCAGTGAGTGTGCCACGTTATTGGCATAAACGCGCGTGAATTGCGTGCATGCTTATATATCTGGTTTATCTAATATACGCAGTAGAAGAAAGTTTGTCGTTTAAATAATACGCGAAACTGTGTTTTTCTCATGAAATTTTGTTCAGCCAACAACCATTTTTTATAGTAATATTAATTATTATTCAGGCTTGAAGTCGTATATATTATGCTAAAATAACGTATTTGGAAATAATTTTACAAACTGAAAAACGGAGTTTTTCATTTAACGACTTGGAAAGTGTTTAAAACTAAGATTTTTATTACACGTGCGTTTGGTAAGACTCGATAATTTATGCGAAGTGTTTAAGTACGAAATAAAGCTACAATGACGAATTGCAAGTGAAATTTCGCCTTATTATACACTGTAATTCTAACTCTACTTTCGTTACACCTTATGAAATATTTCGTAGCTTTAAATTAAATTTAATTAATACCCACGTTAACTACAGTGTATACCAACCGCAAGTATAAATAAAACTATCTAACCAAATACCATTGATTAATACACATTAAATCCAATTACATACGCACAGACAAGGTATAACTCAATCCAACAATTAAACCAACACAACAGACCAAAAATCATCTCTGTATATACACAGACACACACACCATACAATTACCACAGACCTGACACACTTATTTCCCAGCGTGCACTGCTTACGTAGTATATACCACCGGGCGCAAATAACCCGAATACAACCATCTACGTGACCCCCCCTACATCTCTCGCATCTCTTGTAACTCTTGAGACTTGCTTGTGCTATACACGCGTGCTGCCCGGCAATTTGAAATTCGCGCTCGACGACGAGCTCATTTGCGCTCGAAACTCGTTACAACCGCGCGCGTGGATGTATAAAACTTTTGCGCCCTTGCTCCGCCACTAATAAACGCGTACTGCTGTTATATACCTTGGGCTTTGTCTTCGCGGAAGTGCAAAGAGAGAGAGAGAGGAAAGTTCGGTTGTGTGTATCACGATGGTAGAGAGAGAGAGAGAGAGAGAGGTGAGAAGTTTCGTAACGAGTTGAAGTGCAAGAAAGGCGCAAGCTTTAAGAGCTCGAGATGCGCGCATCGCGGTCGAGTGGCATATTATGTGCGTTTTTTGTTAGTAGTAGAGGGGCTGTGCTGTGTAATGGGGTGACTAGGTATATAAAAGTTTATCATTCGTGGTAGTTACTATACGTGAATTTTTTACTACGAAGACGTGGCTCGTGTTATGATTCTTTTTTTATTTTATAGTTTATGAGTTTCTTTTGTTTAATTGTTGGTACTTTAGTACGCGATGTCTTACTTTTACCGATATATATATTGTACTTTTATAAATGAAGAAAGTTTAACGGAGATGATATTGAAAGTCAAAGTTTTATTACAAAGTCATTATTTTAAATGTTGTATATAGGTATATATATTATACAGCCGTTGTAAAATTTAACACGCCACTAAAAAACCATTAACATACGGCGTAATGATGTTACAGCGCATCAGCTCAAGTCTATAGCAGATTGCACGTACTGCAAGTGTTATAAATACTAAATTTACGAACTGACGAATATTATCGGGACAATTCGAAGAATCAATCATAATAAAATAGAAAGCCTGTGTATATAGGTTTGCAGATCGACAATCGTGAGAAATAAACGTGTATATATAGACAATTGACTTTGTCGCATTGAATCAAAAGTAAATACATCGGGAAATAATAAAACAAAATATAGTCCGACTTAATAAAAAAAAAAGCGTTACGGAAGTGAGAGAGTGAACGTTATTTTTTTATTATTATTGCAACGCTCGCTATAGCATATATGATTTTCACGAGGAAGCTGGATAGGTCGAGATTTATTGGTAATATACACTGGATAAATACAGCTATCGCAGTCGGTAGCTGGTTTTATTTACGATTCGATCCCGGCCAGTATAGTCAAATAATTTATTCCAAATGCAAAATTTACGCGCACGCGCTCGTTTCAACGATAAAAATGTTAAGTGCCCTCTGTGTATGTATATGTGTATTCAACTAAGTCGATACAAGTTTATTTTTTCGCGTAAGAGATTGACTTTTTTTTTCTCTCTATATAGATAGATATAATAAACGTCGGGATTATAGGTTGCACGGAGGTGGAAAAAAGTAATAGCTTTTTGGTGAGGGCAAAAGGTACAGAGAGTAGAGAGAAAGATCAAGAGTAAATGGGATAGAGAAGTTAATCGACAGACTTTTTCTAAGACGGGGGCGCGCGCACATTCGATCGAGTAATTGAGATGGGAAATTGATTTTACCTCGGTCGCGCCCATTGTCCTAAATAAAGAATAGTTATATGTATATATACACGTAGTATACAGCTCTATCGAGTATATACGTTCTTCTGTACTCACCCACTCTTCAATTTATCTCGCAACTTATATAGATTTTCAAAATGAAAATCGCACGTGTGGATAACAATGTTTTTATCCTCGCTCATATACCTTTAATTAAACCATATACATTTCAAAATTTCATTTTTCCATAACCAACAAAACAAACCGCGTTGTTCTCAGAACCTTTAACGTAGCACTTAGCCAACGCGCGAGCTTTCCTTTTATTGCTTCCGCTGATCGCGTACACACACACACACAGGCGATAAACATCGTCGCGATTTTTCTCTCTTCCTTTATTGATTCTCTATAATCGCGATAGAGGCGGATTAGATGGGAGAAAAAAAAAACTTTTGCACACATACACACTCTGCAAGATAAAAGCCGCCACATCGAGGTATATAACGTACCACGAGATAACTAATCGTATAGGCCAAGTTCCGCGGAAGAGATACTTGTGCAGAGAGAGAGAGAGAGAGACGCGCTTATTGGGCGGAGCGCACGTTTCGTATTATTGCAATGGGAGAAACGTTGCAAAACGACCGGGAAGGAAGATAAGGTTAATTGGAGGTATATAAGTAGAGAGAAGCGTGGGATGCGCGCTTCGTGTGGTTGTTGTTGCCGATGGTAAATTGTAATATAATTGGGTGGAGGTTTTGATATTGTTGCGCGGAATGAATGAGCATCGCGAGTGTTATTGGTTACTTATATATATTATGCAGATATGATTTTTATGGCGCTGAAAAGTATGTATAATAACGAGAGAGAGAGAGTTTCATAGTCGTCTAAATCAGAAATAATTCGCTGAGAATAATGCGATTTATAGAACCCATATACGTTTGGTGTATCGGATTAAAGTATAATATACCTAGAAATATTTTGTATTTGAATAATCGTAAATTTATTACACACTTCTAAGATTTTTAATTCCATTTAATTCTAAGATTATAATTCTTGTACTACTCGTCACTTTAGCATTACTACGCTCCTTAATCTACAAACCAAAATATCACTAGAATCTTCATTTCACAGCCAATCACATCATTGCATACCTTTTCTCACTCATCCCTTTCAATCACTATCCAGTGAACCAAACAATAAAGAAAAAAGGTATTAAACTTCTACTCACCATCGTCGCTGAGTTCGAGGTTCGTATAACTATCCCAATGTAATATCGGGTCGTGATGAGCGGAAGCATGTGGTACGGCTGGCGTTGGAGCGGGCACCGGGCCGTCCTGTCGTCTAGCATCGTTCGCGAAGTAGAGGGTGACCACACTGTCGGGCGGACACCTCGGGTCGTCGCAAGCTACGTCGAGTTCCGAGCGGGGAAACGAGACGACGTTCTCCGTTATTACGCACGTGTGAAACTGTGGATGTTACAAGAGAGTTTGCGTGTGTGGGTGTTATTGAGCGAACATGGGAGTAATTAATAGATGGAAGATATGGCGTGTCTTTAATTAAATTGTGTCAGAGTTTGCTTTTTGATTTTAGAAAGGGGAGAGAATTCAAATTTGAAAGTAATTTTTAGATTTTTGATCAGTGGTTGATTGGAATAATATTGAAGAGGTATACCTGATTGTTTAGTAAGCACGAAACGGCCATTATAGGAATAATCTTTGAACTTGACTGAAGCTAGACGTATCATTCAGTGTCTTTTAAATGTTACATTATGATAAGATAGAAGAATATATGATTTTTATTGGATTATCTAATCGTTCAGAGAAATCAAGAAAAATTATGATATGTCATTACTTATACGTAACGTCGTATATATCACAAATATAGTATAGAAGATGTGTACTTGATTATTTTAAAAATAATAATTTTAATTTTGAATATATAAATTTATGGCGTTGATAGTTTGCACTTCACGCGACCTTTTGAATAAAACAAGAGGTTCGAGCATTCGATTAAAATTTTACGACAGGATTACGGTATTGATCAGGCGCTCTAATTAATGTTACATTGTTCCAGATTCATTAGGGTTAAATTTGAATCGACGGTCCCAACTATAGGGTGCATAATAAGATTGTAAGTGGATAGAGTAACATGATTACCGTTTGGTATTACAATAGACTGTCGTCATATACGCGTCGTGCATTAAACCATTAATTATAGTGTCATTTAATATTCAGTAAATAATAAAGAGTGTTCCTCGGAAAAAAATAATTTAATATCATAAGATTTAAAATTTAAAGTATTATAATTTTCTTAAAAATTGAATTCTGTCAAACTAATAGTCATAGCAGCTTATTAGCATAAAGATATAATCAGCGATTCAAAATATATGTATTTTGAATTTTAATTCCTCATCGCCCACGTAAAAAATGCAAACGAACGGTATTTCGGTTGTAAGTATTTGTCTTCGACACGTATTTAAACCACAGTCACACTGCCTCTTTATGGAGTGACAAATAGTATACCAATCCTACGCACAATTATCTACATCACATCAACAAACTTTCGAACCAACATATACATATTTTTTTCTTCAAACATATCCGGACACATTAAAAAAAAAACGCCATAAAAGAAAAATCACATATTTCACTTACCTGTAACGAAAACATGACCTCACGGCCTTGATTCGAGTACACCCTGTGATAGCACTTAACCAGTATATCTCCCCTGAGCCTTAATCCTCCAAGGTTCACAGTGAACTCGCGGGCATTAGTGACGGAGTAAAGGTCAGAAGTGTACACAGGTGTGAGGCCTTCATAAACCTTGAAGAAAGCCCGACATCCAGTGGGTTCGAACAGTGGCACACCGAGGACTGTCAAGTGTGTAAGGTACAAGGGCGACGGACTGATACGTAGCGAACCAGCAAGCAACCCACTGAAGTACTCGATGTACCTATAGAGATTGAAATAAAATTATTGTACAATTATATAAAGTAGTATGTGTTTTGTAGAGGTAAAGCATACCGTATAAGTACCGTAGAATGGATACTGGAGAATAAATTTTTCGTAAAAATAAAAACAGAAAAAGAAAAACGTGAATTTTTATCGGTATTTTCATGTTTATCACATAATTAACGACACTCGACAAACATGTTACCACCACTTGGTAATAACGTATTTATAGAGCGCGCAACGCGTTCGGCGTTGAAAAATAGTAATATAAAAACATATATATAGTCGACTCGTTCCACGCTGCTTATCTACCGGATAATTTTTGCCCATTTCACGAAGCCAATATATTTTCCCTCCTCTGCTTGAACGCGGACCTCGCATAAAGGCAAATTGAATTTAGCGAGTTCGGGCGTGTGTGTATGGTGATTTATTCAGCATTTAAGTAGACACGAGGGAATGAGAAACTATTTACTACTTATATACGTATATATACCAAAACATTTGCAACTTTTTTTTTTCTATACTATATTACAGACTTCGACATTAGCTATACCATTAACCACGATCTTATAATTAGCTTAAATTTATCGCTTTACACAGATATATCGTCTATACTATGTATAATTTTTAGAACAAAATCTACGTCGCAGGAGGGGAGTATACAGGTGTACGTCGTTTTTGTTAATTAATTCACTCAACCGTCCCTTGCGCGTATGTACAGGCGCCTAACTATATGCTAATGCACGTTACTCGCCGAATTAATAAATGTTGTAGTGAAAGAGAGAGAGAGAGAGAGGGAACGAAGTCAAAAAGCCAAGCGCACGCGGGCACGTGTATATCATGCATTATGCATGCGCGTGCGACAGCTACCTACACCCGCGTGAGATTAATGCAAATATATATATTTGAAAAATGTATTTTCGGAGTCCGAGAAAGAGGATAAAAAACAGTACGTGTAAAGCTGCGGAGTGCATTTATTTTTTTGCGAGGGAGTAGTAGGTGAAAATCTTTGTTGGGTATAAAAGTAGGAGTATTTGCATCCGCCTACGCGATTTCGATGTTTAATTGTGGATTTAAAGACGTTTCCACGTGGATGTGTGGATGCGTAATGATGGTCGGTGTACGTGTAAACAGGTAGGCGAGAGAGTTGCGTGATGCAATTAGAAGTGATTAAAATTTTAAATGACGTGGCGTTGGTATAGGATGGTACAGATTTGTAAGGAAGGAAATCATGTTTATATACGAGATTTTAACGCTATAAGAAAACTCGTATGTTAAACTTATTTGCAAGTAGCTACACAGAAAACTACCTCTCCATGTCAGAAAACTCCAGTATCATAATCAGATTGGCAACTGAAACAATGTAAACCCAAACTCTCACATCTATTCCCTTGGTCTTCTACTTTACTACTTAACCATACCAACATCCAGGATTCCCTAACCAGTAACGGCAGCAACATCTCGCTTGTTTATCGCCGTGGCAACATCTAGCTCGCCACCTAATAAGTCTCCCTCATGGGTAACCAAATACGCCATCCTCTCTCTCTCTCTCTCTCTTACACCCAAGCGACATCGACGACGACGCGTAACGAGGTTCTAGAGTTCACCTGGGTTCACCTTTTCCTCTCTCTCTCTCTTTCTCTCTCGCATTATGCGAAAGAACGCGTCGCGCAGCCCCGTAAAAGGTTCAAGGGCACATATATATGTATGTATATAGCCTTACAACGTTGCGGATACCTCTAATAGGGATGACCGTGGGAAGCTGATTATGGCGAGGGGTCGATCGACGTAAATTGGACGCGATCTATGTAGAGAGAGAGAGAAGCTAGCTGCGTGGACACAAGTGGATATATATGCGTACTGGTGGTGGTGGTATGCAAAATAGAGGGTTAAAGGTATACGGTGTCGATGAATATCGAATTGGGAATGGCACTCGAGGTCTAGATGAGATGCTAGTGGTGTAGATTCAGTGGTTGAACAGATTTTGCGTGTAGGTTTTTTAAAGTAGGATGTGCGGGAACATTTAAGGTTTAATAATATAAGGGTACGAAATGTTACATGGAAAATGAAAATCCGTTTGATTTATATTTTTGAACATTTACTTTTTGTTTTACAATGACATCAATTTACTAGAAACCAATATCAATAAACTATCTCCAGACTAAATACACAAGTTGCCTAAACAGAATAACCGCCAGAAAAAAAAAACAATGCACCAATTAATTATAAAGCCGTCGAAGAACCCACTCACATCGTCTAACCATAAAAAAGAACCTCTCATGTCCGTCGCGACATAAACGCCCACAATTAAAAAAAAAAAAAGAAACAAGCAAACGATCAAACTATCCTGTACGATAATCATCCTAATAGTTTAATGCCCCCAGCGCTATCGTCAAGTAGTCATGACCAAAACTCTCACCGACCGACGCGACGCACTTAAATTAGTCTGCGGGAGGGACAATGAGGAGCTCCGGTTATTAACGAATTAACGTTAAGAGAAAGAGAGAGAACGTTTATATATACCTTCTATGGGAGGGGACGTTAAGCGAACCGATCTTGTCATCGAGGAATCGTCGCATGGCGAACCTGTCGAGCGCCTGATCACGACCACCGCAAATGCTGCTGTAGTTCATGTACGCTGAGACCGCGACGCCCAGGCGTTCTTTACTGCCTCTGGAAATATTAAGAATCGAAAAATATATAATATGGGTGTGTTGTATAGAAAAAATTTTTTTGTAAATTTTATTGTAATTTTTTGTTAGGTTATTTTAATTTAAGAGAATTCACAAGGTTAAAATGGCAAAACGATTGCGCCCGTTTATTTTTACTTTTATCCGGAGTTATAAATGCTGTACAGTAATGACTTTCCATAAAACTTTATCGTAAAGCGAGCATTGGAAAATAACACTGTAGATCGTAAAAATCGTTTTAGATTCCGCTACAGTTGCGTCACTGTAAAATTTTTTATAGTCATTGTAACAATGCAGAGAGAAAAAAAAAAGAATAATTGTTATATATCTTATATTGATATTCAATACTTTTTTTTTTATTGTAACTTTTATTCTAACAATGGTTTTGATATATTTATTAACGAAATGTATAAAGTATATAAAACTCACTTTGCATGAAGAACGACAACGCGGTTTGAAGCGGTGTTCAGCCAGGAGTCCAGCTCCTTGCAGAGGGCGCAAAGCCTTTCAAGACTGGGCGCAAGACCCTGGGGCCAGCCCGATTCCCTCATGTTTGGTACGCTTGATCGACCAGATGCCGATAAATTAAAGATCTGCAAAAATGAATACAAACATTGAATTATAAATAATGTTGGTATTTTTTTTAGAAAATTTTTAAAGGCGTTTTTAGAGTTATATGATAACGTTAAAAATTAAAATAAAATATAACCTTAACATTATTCATTTTGTAACGCTCATTAGTACAAATTAAAATGTAAGTTGCGCAGTGTAAATAATTAAGCGAGCGTGACCATAAAAGGGGTTTACAAATGGAATAAAATCATAATTATGCTATACGATCACGCTTAGGTTAATTCATAATTCACTTTGTTCATATTCCTTTGGGATAACATTCTTATTTAGCTTATCTCTTGTATTCATTAGAACCCGAATGCTTGTATAATTAATAGATTTTTTTACGACACTTTGTTTACGTCCCCTGTAATCAACTAATTATTATACCTACATCACCAAATCATTAATACTTTTGTACTATTCATATTAAAAAGAACACCAATAATATATTTATCATCATCGATAACCACAATATAAAATCCCTCCTACCGTAACCAACCAATCACGTCATCATTCTGTTAATCATACCTTCCACAACTAAAGCTACGTATTTCACCGTAAAACAATAACGAGAAACCTCTTATCTCCGTCACCTACACTCGTAAAAAGCGAAAAAAAAAACCAACAACAATAACAAAGCTTTTTCTCACGAAAAAAAAAAACTGAGTCACACATACAAACACATAACTAACCATATAATTCTCGGCATGTTTGCCTCGGAGAAGAGACGTGGCATGTTCGAGTACACCGCGGGCATCTTCACGGTACCAAAGAGCGATTATACGCTCGGTGACGTAGCACAACTCCATGACTTCACTAACGCGTGCGCCACCGCCACCTGAGGAACCACATGACGACGATGAGCTCTTCGCCGACGACGAAGCGACCGTTGACGCGTCCGCGCCCACTCCGGGTGTGCGCTGTTGTTGAGACGCATGCTGTTGGTGGTGGCGGGCTGCTGGTGTTGGTGTTGAATGGTGGGCCTGGAATGGAAATTATGAGGGTGTGGGTTAATTTTATTTCTTCGAATTCTGATCAATGTATCGAGTAACCAATAAAATGTAAATTTCCCTATAAAATTAATGACAAAAAAAATTTCTTTACTTATATATATATGCATTCGTTAATTGAAATCAATCATACAAAACATTTGAGCAAAGCATAAGCAATTCTTAATAATATTAGTCATTATTATGAATAAATTTATAATATTTATAACAGCCATCGAGATACTAGAGAATAACTCCAATACCCATTGCATGAAAAAACTAGTCCAAAGCCTTTACGCAACTCTTGAATCATCGTGAATCCCGATATCCTAATTTTTATATATCCCCTCTAAATCATTTTTACAGCCTGGTGCTTGCGTCCCGTTCCACTACCCTGGAAAAATTTCCTGAGCGTGCCACGCGCGTGCTCTCATATATATACAACGCTGTAAGAAAACGATAAGAAAAATACTGCTCTGATATATACATATATACACATACACACACACACACACACGGCTATACACATGAATTTTATTTCGCTGCAGCTTGCCTCGGTGTATATTGGCTTGTAAACGATCCTGACGATAAACGTTTGTGGCGCCATTGTGCGGCTCTACTCCACGGCCTTCCGCCTCGACGGAAGGATTTAATAAAGCGGGAAATCGGCATGTAATCCTGAACAGGCGAATAGTCGGAGAGGAAAAAAGAGAGATTTTCTTTCACCCTCTCACGTTCTTTTTCGTAGAACAGCGTTATCGTTGATATAATATCGTTGAGTAGCCTTTTGGATATTTTTTTAGTGTACGTACGAAAACTAGTTAAAGTTATACTCGCGCGAATTTTCGATAGGAAAATGCGTAACTACACGATCAAAATTCAACGAGTATAACGCTCTCTCTCACACACGCACTAAACTTTTTCATTTTCTCTTCTCCACATTTTTCTTTTTCTTTATCAATCTCACTTCCTTGTTATTTATAACTTTCGCCACTTTTATTTTCATTAACCCAAGAACAACTTTCTTCAGAATTACTCACTACACGGTGGTATCTTCAAAAACCACGAGATCCTCGCACGCCATTTACCTCGCCCCATATCCTCACTCTAAGCTCGCGTTCGCGACTGAACTTGCCGTGTATGTCTATACGACAACACTACGCGCGCGCGCGCGTGGTTCTCTTGTAATATCGCAGGATCGCACGCTCCTTATTTTTTTTTTTTACTTTGAGAGCGGGAGGCCGCAGCAAGCGTTACGTAAAGGACGCGAGCTATACATTTTGACGCAGTGGCGGCTTGCGTAAGTGGATCGTATCTTTGCGTGTTTGTTGGGGATGTGTGGTGCTGGTTGTCATGACTTGGCATTACTGCCGGTATATAAGGATGTACTGGTGTTGTTGTTGTTGCGGTCAGGTGAGGTATTTTTTTTGATAGATATATATGATGGTTGAAATAGAATATTTTGAGGTAGTATATGAGGCGTGTAGTGGTTGATGGTATTGTTGTGGGTAGAGTGGGATGTATTGTGCGTGACTTATTGTTATTAATTTTTTTTAGATTTAGTTTGGAAATACTATGAATAAATTGAAATTTTAATGTAACATAAATACAATCAATTTGTAAATGTTTTACGTCCATATTTATAAATTGATATTTATCAAAACATTTTGAATTATATACAAATGCTTTTCCCAAATTAAATAATAAAATAGTAACAATTTTATAACGCTCTTTCCTCCTTATTCACGTCACCTCCTAATTCCTTAACAAATAAAATATACACATACACAGCGTGCAACTAGACAATTCTAAATACGCCACAAATCCATTACCCAAGCCGCACTGCGTAGTACAGCTTATACAGGCGACATATCTTAAACCGCAAGACTATATGTACAAAACACACGCGGTACGATGCATCATAACCCGGCAAATTCCCCGGTAAGCTTATACTATATAGCGTGACGCAAATCGCCGAGGGGGACCTAGAAAAAGCATTAAAACGTCGTGCATTGCGCGCGATAATCCGTGGGAGAATCATTACGATTGTTCCCTCTCTCTCTTTCTCTCTCTCTCTTTCTCTCTCTCTCTCTCTCTAAAATTAACGACAGGGATTTCAGTCAAGGGTATATATACATATATATACGTATGATACGGTGCGCGCGTGTGAGCATCGAGGAAAAAAAGAAGTGACATTGAGAGACCTTATCGTGTATAAGCGTCGTTCTGGTGGTTGGGTATAATTCGATGGAATTTATTAAGCGGATAGGTGCGCACGCGTTAATTCGAAAGTCTTATTTTTCTTGGTTATATATTTTCTTGCTTCGTTTTTTTCTTTTTGGTTATACGGTAATGTAGGATTGCGTGGGTGTTAATTAATGAGCAGGTTCACGTAAGGCGTTCTTAAGTGTTGCGGTCGCGCAGGTTGTTTTGTTAATAATGTGCGCGGTATTATATAGCGTTATAAGCGACTATGCGAAAACGTATTAAAAGATTTTCTATAACCAGGAGTTATTCATTGTTAATTTTACTATAAATTTCGACGATACCAAATTAATATTTTCTTTAACCACACGTGTGATTTCTTCCAATATAGATTCGATCGCGTTTTACACTACAACGATTACATGATCTTCAAACAAGTCGTTTCGCTCATATATATACATACACACCTTTACAAACCTATTCAATAACCATCCGAAACACATGCACTATACCTACTCGCACCGTACAAATTCAATTACCTCGCAGGGAATTCCGTTCTCCTTCCTTCATATCTCCTACAGCACGAGCCCTAACTCATATTCAAATCAGCCTCTGCACGGCGTCGGTAAGTGAATTTTCCACTGTAAATCACGAGCGCAAACCACGTCGCCGTGCAAAATTCCTCACCTCTCCTTCTTCTTCTTCTTCTTTTTCTACTATTTCTACTTCCACCCCATAGCCAATAATCGAAATGCAAACGTCTTCGTTAAAATACCACTGCTACCGTATATATACTGCGCTTGTATATAATACACGAGTTCTCTTTTACAACAATTTGCGGTCCGCATCCTTTGCCCACGTTCTTCGTATATCCAAAACGACACGTGAGTGAGAGAGAGAGAGAGAGAAAGAGAGAGAGAGAGAGAATGAAAGAGGAATTTACGAGTTGGGTGTATATATATTTTTAGAGCGCAAGTGCGCGGAAATCGTTAAGTTTTCAATTTGTGCGCGTGCGAGAGAGGAAAATTGAAATTTCGCGCGCTGTGGTAAAACGCGAGCAGGGCATTGTTCTGAGGAGAGAGAGGGTACGTATATAAATAGGGATTTTTGAAGAGAGGGAGAGAAAAGACGGAGAAGGGTTGATTGGTTTCCGGGTGGCGGAGGTAGCAGCGGCTACGGGAACACTGAGGTGCTTTGAAATTTTGATGGGATATCGGGGCTCGTGGGTATATAGTCTAGGGTATTAAGTTGTTTATAGATTAATACTGGTTTGGTTGCGGCTGCGGAGGGCAGAAAGTTGGAATTTAAGTTTGTATAATGGAATGTTTAGTAATCTAAATGAAGTTTACTTTTGGTCGTGGTTTATCAGGATAAGACGGTTTACTCTTTAATATACTGATAAAATGAATATTGTTTTAAAAGTAGTTAAAATAATTCATAACTCGTAATTTAAAGGCAGAAATTTTCATACTTCATACGGTTGTATTTACGTACACTTTTATCTAAAAATCTTAAAACATTTCGTATCACAATATACCTGTACAATTGTTAATCTCTGATACGGGTGTAATTCATCTCCGCCTACACACACGCACTCGTTTTTACGTAACTCTCCACAGGCCGGTGCTCAAAATAATACGCCATCAATTTGGCTTTACAAACCCCCCCTCATACCCATTAATAACAACAAACCTCGACTCTCACTCTCACTCTTACGCGTCTGTACAAACGTACCTACATCACCTACCACGTGCGCCCGCACCTGTTCGTTAAAGCGTACAACCCACGTACACACACACGAGCACTCAAGATTCGTCACACCGATCAGAATGGATCCGAGTGTAATTACACCTTCTCTTGATGCTCGCAAAAATAATCTCCTATATACACGCGTGCAATCGAGCGTAACATGCAGGAAGAAAGTTTCCAACTACACACGACGGCGTGGTTAATGTCAATTAGCGCTAATCGCCGGCAGCGGTTAATTTCCAATTGGGAGCGTAACGCTCGCGTCTACGTATATACTTGGGTTCATTGATTTACCGAGGCGGCATGCGGCAAGTGTTTGTTTTATCTTGTGGTAAGCAGGAGATTTTTTTCTTTTTAAAGAGGGGGGAAGAGAAAGAGAGAGACATCGTAAATCGCGCGTCGGTTCAATTGTTAATCGCAAGCGTTTGCGTATACAGGAGTTATATACTCTTTTAAGGCGGTTGGTACGAAAGGGAAGTTTTTTTTCTCAAGTGAGGATGCGTGGATATGAAAAAGAAGGATGATGATGGTTGAAGTGTGCGGAATGAAGTGCAAGTGAGGGTAACGGCGGACACTTCTTGTCAGATGTGTCAGGAATTTTTCATGTGTCGTAAAGTTCGTTGTAATTTGACGTAATTGAAAATGTTATAAGGTTATTTTGTGCGAGTTATGTTGGTTTTATCGTTTTTAATTTAAAGGTTTTTAAGAAAATTACATTTTTAATATCTTTTATTTTTACATTTCAACGGGTTTCTCTTCTTTTTCATTTCTTAAAACTTATATTTGAACTCCAAACGTCACATGTCATACAAAAAGATTTTAATTCTAATTACTTTATGTTTCTATAGTTCCGCAATCCCGATCAATATCTTTATTTCCACTACCTTAATTTTCATTTTATCATAAACTTCCGCATTGCTCTGATATTTTCTCTTATACACTATACAGTATACAATCCACGTATCGCCTATACGAAACCGCGACTAATTCGTATAAAATCAAATTTATTTCCGTACTCCACAGCCTCTCTCTCTCTCTCACACCGAGGTCGACAGTCACATTATACCAAATGGACTCACAGACATCAGCTTCTTTTTCTTCCCTTCCACTCGAACCTAATAAAATTCGCGAAATATATATAAATCTGGCTAAAAAGGAAGTCGTTGGTACGTGAAATGAAGTTCAGCTCGAGACGTACATACATACATATATGTACGCACGCCTCTCCAGAAGTTTGGCAGCCGTCTACTTTTATGTAACTTGCCGGAATCGCGTATGCGACGACGATGCCAGTATCAATTTCGCGAGGCGATATCTTGTTTGTCAAATTTATTTAATAAATTTCGCCCCTTTGGAATATTTGGAAAGTTTCACCAGCGACACAACATATACGTAGCAGGCGCAGGTTCTGGAAATGATCCCGGAATCGTATGTGTGTGTGTATATATATATATAATATAGAATTGCGTAAAAACATCGTTGCCCCCACACACACATATATATATAAGTACATCTGCTACGAAAACTTCTCTCAAAATTTCCAAGCGAACCACTACAATTTCCTACACTAAACTCTAAAAAAGAAAAAACTCGACCCACTTAATGACCCTTTCACCAGAAAAATGCACAACAACCAAACAGAATTCCATTAGAAAACATCAGCACCATTCGCAAAACAATCATACTGCCTCCAGCCTCAAACACACAAACATATCCCTCCATTCCCCATTTCTTTTTCAAATGCAAATATACACATTCTGGTTCCGCATATATATATACTATATACGAAAGAAATCGGTGTCGCGTTTTATCGCTCGTCGTAAACCACGGCCTCACCTGCTGTTGCTGTTGCTGTTGCTGCTGCTGCTGCTGCTGCTGCTGATGCTTGTTCCGTGCCAGCGTGCTAGTGTTGTTCTTTGGCTGTACCGGCTCGTAGCTACCATTGTGCTGCAACAGAGAAGCAAAAAAAAAACACGGTCGTTATTATTGCTATGATCCTTGGCCCCTCTCATATATGTGTATACTCTCGATATATATATAGTAACAAGAAACAAGAAAAAAAAGAACACAATATAGAATCTTATATAGAAACACCTCGCGCTCGATGTGCAGAGCTGTGTGCCATACAGTGAACGCTATACGATTTAACAGCGTCTCTGTATCGTCTTGTATGGATATACCGTTGTTACCCGTTGATCGTGTGATATCGTTGCCATTTTGACGATGGTAGTCGCGTTGTTGTTGATGATGATATCGATTTTGGTAATTGTGATGACGCGTTAGAGGTGATGAAACTCCGTTACGATAAGGACTGCCACCACGACGGAGCCATGAACGTGGTAGCGAGCCAGTGTTTAAATTCGTCATGGCTCGTGGGGTTTGGTTTTTAAAGTTCAAGTGTTTTCGTTCATTGCGGGGAGTTCGAGGCTCGAGAATGGCTGTTATGTTCGATATTATTTTTAAGTGTAAAGGAGATTTTTTTAACGATAAAAACGTTGGTTATGTAGATTACCGATTATATATACGATCGAGATATCATTCTTAATTGGTCAAAAAAAAAGAGGTAGTATATAATAGACTTCTTTGTAATGGCAAAAAGTATAGTCATTCTCTTGATTGAGAGAATAAAGTTGTTCAACGTATGTCAATTACGGTTCAAGTCTTTTCAAGATTCAATGGTAGGCTATTAGTGGCCATTATGAATCTGAATCTATATGTAAATTGGAAGTTTTTTTTACATTCAGAAAAAATAGGATAACACTAGAATAATTAGGTTAAATTGAAGTAAGCCTTTGGTAAACCAATTACTTTAATCCCATATCAATAAATTATTCCCAGTACCAGACTGACTATAATTCATTGATATACTATATTCACATACATTCAACCACCCCAAAATCCGTTCCACTATAAACCTAATCCCTAATATACCACTAAACGCAATAACATCAACCATGTTCTCTTTTTCGCACTCACTCGAGTTACAGGAGTCACCAGTAAGACACAAAGGTGACCGCAGAGAAAAGGCCAGAGAACGTGATAGAGGGAGACAAGACAAGAGTCGCTTTTCGCCGAGTTAAGAAGCTCGAGTGACCCGCGAGCACTTGAGGACTTTCCCCTTTTACTCGCGTATGTGTGTGTATACAGAGTTGGTGAACGAATGTATATGTGAAGAGGAGGAAAGAGATCGAGAGAGAGAGAGAGAGAGCATGGTCTACGTGCGAAGAAGGTTCAATTGGAGGGTTAATATTTGATGGTGGGAAAGAGATGAAATAGTAATGAGGAGAGACGAATTCCGATGATATTGCTGCTACTGCTGCTGTCTGAATTGCGCGTGGAGTTGTCGGGAAAAACTGGAGTGTGTCGAGGTACGTTTGAATAATTTTTTAGGTTCCCTTTAAGGGTTGAAAGTGGGAGAATTTTTTTAGGAGAGGTATGTGTGAGATATTGTTTACTTGCGAATGCCGACAAAAAGTTCTTTTGATATTTTTTATACATTCAGTTTGTTAATTCAAATATGTATTTTGCGTATTTATTACGGGTATATAAACTCAATATTAAATAACATTATAAATATGATATAGTCTATTTCAAATGAGCTCAATTTCATCCTAACCTGGCACAAAATCGATTATTATATAGAATATATCAACAAGCTTGAAATAGACATCTTGCGCGTGCTATTCACCTCAATATCCCTTTTTAATCCTCAATCCTACAACTACATCTCGCACCCTCCGTTAAAAAAAAAGAGAACGAAAATCCCTACGTACGAATCCTTCCTTACCAGATCGCTACCTCGTAAAAGAAAAATCCTCTCCCAACATCTTGAAAACCCGTTTATACACGACCAACATAACGCGAATTTTAAAAGACTTGAGAACACAGTCCCAATGCTTGTACCTTATCAATCTCACCGACTCTCACATACACACCCATAAGTGTGGATAAATCAGCGAGCGATTGATCGCGCGGCGGCGGCAGACAGAAAGACAGACGCACACGTGTTCCGACGCACGGTATACACACTTTCGCCACGCGAGGCTGATGCAGCGTATGTAGTCGCGCATTTGTTTACGAGAGGGAGTAGTGGTCTCTCTTTGCACGACGCGGAAAAATCCCGCGTATATATATATACGTGTACTACAGCAGTGCGTATATATATATATATATTTTTTTTTTTCTTTACGGGTTCTACGTTTGTTGTGTGATGTGGGGATTTAACGGTTGGTATTTTTGGCGTAGCAGTGGTTTGGGAATGGAATATAAAAAGTCGTGGTTTATTGGGAACCGTTTGTTTCTTTGCGTGCAAGAATGTGTTTTTTTTTTTCGTTTAAATGCGCGTTAAAAGCAAAAGTGAGACTGATAAATTTAAACGTATAGAGGTGGTCGAAATAGACTTTGTTTATTTAAATTCGCGTTTAACCGTTCGTTCAACATCTTTGTTTCATTTTACGTATATGAAATCGTAACAGTAAATACCAAATTTTGTTTTTCTCTAATTCTACATATCCGAGCACTAAAAATGCAAACTTATGAGAAATTAATACTCTCCAATTGAAACCACTAAAATCCGACACCTTTATACACACACACACATACAGCTAAACCAGCGATTTAGCGTGAAATCAGAGTCAGTTTATCTTCTACTAACCGCGCCTCGCAATTACTGAAATATTCAAAAGTCATCAGCTTTAAACGCAAATTCCTCCCTTTGACGCTTACGAGAGGATTCACAAACGCCACTCAATAATTCACGGTCACCGTTATCTCTTCCCCTTCTCTTTCACTCCTCGTGAATATAATTTCCCCCACAACACGAGTAGCCCACCAATGTTTTCATCGTTTCTCTCCTATATACACCTTATTTAGAACACAAAAGCCATAAATCTCGAGGATTAGGATATAGACCGGTCGTATATATGGATACATATATATATACATCCCACGGACTTAGTCGACGCCGGGCGTTGTTTAATTAATTCTACCGGTAGTCTTCCCTTCACTACTACCATCATCCATACATAAACACACATACACACAAACACTTTATACTACACTGTATATATATATTACATCTCGATTTTGTGCTTGAAAAAACGCCGGAACACGGCCACCACGCCATACACGTGTGCGTATACGGTAAGTATATATATTAACAAATCAACTTCCCTCACCCCTCGAACTATTATAAGCTTTTAAAAAATCTCATCGCACTAATTATCATTACTATTACGTAGTACGTCACGAGGGAGGGTACAAGTCACGATATACCGGTACGGTAATAATGTACACACAGACACCGGCGTATATGCGTCGCGGGACAATTGGGCCGCAGGACTGCGGGAGCCGCCCTGAAGCTCTGCGGAGATCCGCGCTGCTGCTGCTGCTCCAGAGGGAAAGAGAAAGAGAGAGAGAGAAATAGTGGCGGCGACGTGCGCAGCCGCCGGTGCGCGATCCTGCGCCGCCACCACCACGGCTTTTGCCCTCCCGGCACGCGTGCCAAGTGTGTATCTATATATATGTGTATGTATAGGTGTGTATATAGGTGTATATATATATATATACGAGTATATGGGTATAGGTGACAGATTGCCAACGAGTGGGAGTGAGTTTCGCGCGCGCGGACGAAAGAGGATTAAACGTAGCTGAGGAATATTCTTCTCGGTTCCGAGGAGGATTTTCCTCGTATTGATTCTGTCTGAGTGTCTGTGTGTATGGTACCGGTACAGTAGTTGGATATAAAAATTTCATGTATAAAGGTGAGGATTTTTTATGGACGCCACTGGCGTAACGTCGGCTTAGTGATAGGGGGTATAATTGGATCGGTTAATTCGAGATTCTTTCTGTGGCGAAGGGGGTTTAAATTTTCACGATGAACGAAGAACACTACGGTCGATAGTTAATTTCGTTATAGAAGCTCCTATACTCTTGAACGCTGCTGGTGATTCGACGATTGAAAACGGAATTTTGATGCATTTAATTAATGTGGTTCCGTTGGTTCGATAAATATTTACTTTGAAAAATAGGAGGGTTTTTTTTTTAACTGGATTAATGATTTAATTATAGGTGAAAGGTTCAGTAGGTTAAAGTTTTATCTATATAACTGGCATTTCGGTGGTGAGCATTGAACAAAATTTAGTTCCGCGCGTGTATATTATGTACCTAGCGTTAATCAAGTAGAGACGACCTGTAAATTCGTTAAATTTTAATGAGATTATATGCGAGCGTGCTGGGAACATGGAACAGAGATGTATCAGAGTTATAATTTTAACGATTCAGTGGCGAAATTGTGGTTATTTCCCTGAATGAGGAAGCCGCTAAAACTTCTGTCTTTAACGCGGGCGTCTTGTTTATTGAATTGTAGTACGAAGTAGTAAGAGTTATTAACTGTTTTGCAAAGCATTAAAATAAACCGTAAAGTTATTATCTTTTTTTGCTTCAAGTCTCAATATAAAAATCAAGTGTTTAAATAGAAGCACAAATCGGTACGTAATAACTTAATCACAACAGCGTGTAACAAGAACGTCAATATCAATTACACAACAAAGTTATCACGGAGAAAAAAAGTAAGCAGCTACAGTGCAAAAACTGAACAATTTGTACGTGTACGGTCGTTAAAGTTTTTTTTCTAATGTAAAAAAATTTTTATACATAATACCATTCACAAAACTCGTCAAAGTAACTTTAATTTGAAATCTTAATATACATGTAATTTCCCATTAATATCTTAATGAATACATTAAAGCATATAATAAACATTATTTAAGTGGCCACAAGACAAAGTAATTGCTAAATATCAATTCATAACAACCTAAATCACCAAAAAAAAGAACATTATCCCTCGACGACATTAATCATCTATAAAAACTTCCCATCCCAAAACAGCGCATTACGTAACAACACTTCTTCCCTCCAACACGAAAAAAAAAACCCGACGACATCTTCATCGACCAGTCATATATCCACGAGAAATATAAACATCTCGATTGTCCCTGTAACCCCTTTTTTCGTCCAAAACTCGTTTCCCTCTGCAGCATCATCGCATCTCTTCTTTTGTATGTGCGCGTGTGTGTGATATGAGCGCCTAATGGGCTTCGTTCGTATGCACACCGGCAGCAGCAGCAGCAGTGTCGGTGAGTTGCGCGTAGAGGAATTAGGGGAAGGAGATAAGGGATTTCATTGAGGGTAATTAAAGGTACGCGGCAGAGAAAAATTTATGGAGGTTGTAATCGTGATTAAGAGATGAGAGTGACTGGAAGTGCTTGGGGTTTGAAGACGGCGCGTGCGGTTGTAAAAGTGTAAAGCAGGATTAGTTTTATGGGTTTGTTATAAGAGGTGTAGTTGTGAAGTTCACTTGATAAGATTATAATAATATAGTTGTTATATAACTTCGCGGGTTCTTGTAACTACTTTCGAGCGATTTATAATACATAGATTTACTTAAATTAGTTTGAAGTAAAATTGAAGTTTCTTAATTCGAATTATTTTTCTACTATAATATTAGACATTAACGTTTTGAATAACTTCAATTATAAATAGACGAAACCGCAGTTGAACTATAAACCAACTCTTAACATCTCCTTCCAATTCATATAAATTATACCGAGTAGAGTGCAATAAAATAAACATCATCAGCACGCCGCTACGCCTAAAAATATTCCGGTAGCAATGGTATTTATAGAAAGTCCAGTACCCACCGAATAAAATTAATATTTTTCCAATTAAACTCTACAACGGCTCTCTAAATCATCAGCTACAAGCCAACCCAATTACGTTCTTGCGGCCGCGTGACTATTTGCTCAGCTCTCGAGGAGAAGTAAAGAAAAAAAAACAAAGTAAGCCGCGCGCGCCGTGTAACGAGTTAATAATTTTCCATCCCGATCTCCAGAAATCCCTCGTAATCCGCGCCGTCGTCGTCGCCCCCACGTATAAATATACAGGAGTAAAAGGGGGGGGGAGAGAGAGAGAGAGAGAGAGAGAGAGAGAGTAAAAGTAACGAGCGGCCATTAAAGCAATTTCGTAACCCGTTTCATTCATAAAACTCGCGGGCCGCTACCGAACCCAAATACACGACGGGCGTTTCGATTGCGAGCATATAGCGCGGATTGGAACGGATAAAGTCGTTCGTTCCGCGGATGGTCGTTAAATCTGTCCCTTAATCTTGTAAACAAGAGAAAGAGAGTAAAAGAAGTAAATCGACGTTGATGAGATGAAAAATTTTCTCGGCTCGTTCGTTTTCTTTTCTCTCGAGGAATTGAAAAATTTTATGGGAAAATTGGTCTAAAATTGTACGTAAAGTCACGGTTATTCAACTTTATAAATTACCTCGAACTTCATAAATCTTTTTCTACACTATATTGAAAAAAATCTAAATAATATTTATCGATATTAATCTACACTTTATAACTTTTCATTATACCACACCTTCGTCACACACTAATCAAATGAAAATAGATGCACATCACTTCATAAATTAAACCACACATATAGAGACAATCGCCAACCATTCGCAAGGACGTCATATGGGTGGGAAAAATAAGAGCGACCGTAATAATATCACGGGTACGCGCAATTATTAGACGGATATGACGCGATCGAGATGCACTCGCGTACACGGCCTTGACTATATACTCGTCCACTTTTACCTTCGCACGTTTATATACCGCGGGCTTATAGGAGATTTAGTTGGCAGTTGCGCAGTCAGAGAATTGGAAAAATGCTCGTGGGTTGCAGATAAGCTGTATAATTATGCGGCTGATACGAAAATGATTTGGACTTGCGGCACACGAGAGGGTCGAGGTTTTCAATGGAATGTTACATTTTTTCCTTGTATATACTATGTTTCTTTTTTTTCTAAAGAATAAACTAAAGTATAACGTGTACACGTAATGAAGACAAATTTGTGTTTTTTATATACTAACTATATATACTTAACTGACCTTTACTAAATTTCTCTTTTACCCAATGACATTCTCACGAACAACTTAATCACACGTACACACATATATATACACTGATAATTAAACTCTACGAGATTCCCATAATATACACCTACAAACATTCAGTACACGCGTCCGTCAATCCTACATCAAGTAGAAACTTTACACATGGATCTCTACACAGTCCGACAAACAAGCCGATTCCCCTTAATCATCCGCGATTCTAACCGCGTGTACACAGCGTTTCTCTCTCACTCTCTCTGTCTCTCTATCTCGTTGCGCTCAAATAAATTAAGCGCGTGTCGTTCGAAGCCGAAAACATTCTTCCTTATATTACACACACACACAGCACTTGACTTTATACGAAGGAGAGAATAAAAAAGAAAAAAAATCGCGTCGTCCCCTTTCACGCATTCACACTCGTCGTCACGTCTCGCCTCAAAACGACAACGGCTGAATTAACGCCCGCACTCGCGTGGTTCCATGATTCCATGCACGTTTATAAAGAAGTAAAAGAGGAAGAGAGAGAGAGAAAGAGAGAGAGTTTCCCAGGTGAGGATAAGAGCCGCAGGCGAGTAACTATATGTGTAGCTACTATATATAGCTGAGGCCGCATCGATTCGAAGATTAAAGAGGTAATGGGATGATTGTGTGGGAAGCGGCTTTTGAAAGCGAAGAGGTGAACGGAGTTGAAGAGGAGAGCTACTTGAGTAGTTTTCGGATTGGATGAGAGTGTGAGATCGCAAAGGTTACGGTTGAGATTCGTGGATGGGTTAAGTGGACAGATATGGCTAGCGAATTGAATATATAGAAGGGAAGAAGAGGGGTTGGCCTATTTGAAAATATTACGTTAAAATGTATATAAAGAACTTTGTATATTTAATAAATTTTATGTGACTTGATAACTTTAAGTAACAAAATGTTCGATACTCAAAATAACCCACGCAATCTCCACACCCACAGGTTCAAAAATTTCAATTCCCTAATAAGCCCTCACGCGCGGACACAACCCACATATTCGCGTGAATTACCATTTGGCCGGCACGCCTATATCATTCAACCTCTCACTCACTCACTCTCTTGTGCAGAAAAAAAGACACGACAAACTGGCACACGCGCCTCGAATAATTAGGCCTACACACTCTCCACACACATATATATATATATATATATATATATATATATAAGTGCGCGTGAAAAGCACGCATATCGCGTGTCAGATTTCGCTCTCTCTCTCGGTTACTTGCTTGCTTGTGCGCGTGAACGCGTGTCAATTAGCCGCTCGCTGCGAATTTCGCGGACAAACGCTGAATCGCTGCCTCGCGCGCGCGAAGGTCACCGGCACCAAGAGAGAGAGAGAGAGAGAGAGAGAGAGAGATGACACCCGATCGTTAAATTCCACTGAGTGAGTGAGTGAGCAGGAACGTCTTTATTTTACTTTTTTGTTTCTGGAAGCGCGAGGTGGTATGTATGTATGTATGAGAGGTAACGGAATATCATGTGTAATGCGCGAGTTTAACCGAGCTGACGAGAGCTCGATTTTTTTATGCCGATCACGGTTTTAAAAAGGTATCGGAGCTGTTTTAATAGTAACGTGGAAGTTGTTAGATACAACTGTGTAGTTGTAAGGGTTAAGGAGGTTATAGAATATAATTGGTACCGTGAATTTGTTGTATAACTTTGTAAGGATAGATTTATGATAAGAAACTACAGCGTATGTAGGAAACTGATGTTTGATGTTTTTGCATGGTAAAAAATTTTAGCGTCCGTTACAGTAACAATCTTTTATACTACGAGTATATACTTTTAAAACACATGCATGTATATACACGAGTTCGCTTTGCGCCGTAAACATCCGGCTTTCTTCCATTTGTGTACGTGATTACTCTGGATTTTTCTTTTGCCCAAAAAATAAAAAAGAAAAAAAAATTGTAATAACATGTATCTATAACAGATGTTTTTAATTGCACGAGACTTTTATATACGGCTTTCTCTGCAACTATTCGAGAAAAAGTGGAAGTTGCAGAAAGTTTCGCTATACTGATTTGCATCATAAATTACCGTCCGCAACACAACTCGCGAGAAAAAGAAACTCCGCGCGTCACTTAGCAAATCATAACATAGCTCGACTTTGTTTTATTGCGCACACATGCGCGCATATACGTTGGGTTTTAATAAAAATTATTGTTAATGTGTGTAATTACGGGAAAATTTGTTTCCGCGACTATACCAGCGCGACGTTGATTGAACGCTAGCGAATTATATCATTTCGTTCTTAACGAGCTCAAATATAGAGCATTTATGATTAGCTAAACAAGTTTCATTTCTTTTTTTCTTTTCATAGCTGTAAACGACCGTATTTTCTGCAATTTCTGTATATTGATTAATAATATACTCGCAAATCGAATAAAATGATACGATCAAATGGTTCTCGTAAATAACTTGTTTGTCTTATATGGTCTAAGCGTTATACACTCTTAACGTTAATTGAATTTCACGATATGAATAAATATAGAAATTTCTAAGCTATATATAAATAGAAAAATTGTAATATTTTATGCTTTTAGTACCGTATAGTTAAAGGAAATATCACTCTGCTAACTATATTAGTAAACGAAAGTATAACTAAAAATGAAATCATCAAGCAGAAAGTTAACGACATTTCATAAATCGTGTCAAACTACATATACACTTTTATCCGAAATTTTTCAAACCACACATCGCAATATAGAAATATACTTTTACCAAAACCATACCATCAAATTCCATTTTCCCAACCTGCAACTACTCTTTTTCTAAAGACCACACCATCGTTTCCTATATTCCTTCTAGTCCCACATTTTCATCGCGGGCGCGTTCACTCTTGCAATCCGACGAAAAATCCGGCACGCGCCCGATACACTTCCTACATAAATCGCTTCTCTCTCTCTCTCTCTCCGCCCACCTCGCCACCTTTTACCTCGCGACGTGCCGAGTATAGTAGTGGTACTACTGCTACACGACGAAAACTGGCGCAGCCGATTGCAATCGATACGCGGAATCCGGAGAGGATAGATAAAGGAGAGCGAACGCGAACCAGGAGAGAGAGAGAGAGAGAGAGTGAATGTATCTATATATATATATGTATGGACAGTCTGGGACGAGAGACGGTTGCAGTATAGTATGCCTTTGTTCGCGCGATCTGTATGTATGTGTGCATAGTCGCGCTGGGATTTTTGTCGTCGACAGGAGGGACTTGGTTGAATAATTTATCGGGACAGATTGGGCATGGGTACACGGTGCTGTTGTTGTTACTCGAAGGTTTAGGTAATCGCATGTGGTGAAAGCAGCTCGAGTTGCTCAGAAGTGTTTTGTCGGATGGTTTTAAATTCATGTTGATTGTTAGCGAAGGATTAGGGTTGAATATTCGCTTCTGTTTGTTAAGATGAAATTTGAAAGAGGAAAAAGGGAAATTTGTCAAATTCTTTGGGAAATATTTACAATGTGATTAAATATATATTTGAACGCAATTTTCGCATATTTGTTTGTTAAATTTGAACAGGAAAAAAGAAAGGGAAAATTGTTACCCTCCCAAAAAAAGAAGGTCAAGTAGATTATAAAAGTTTTATAGGTATATTCTCACAATTCCGCTCTTGGAGTCGAAAAAATATACGAAAATACACGAGTACGCGACGAAAGGCTAAAATTTACACGGACATTTATTGCACGAAATGCATTTTTCAAACTATTTTAACGGTAATTAATGGTTGTCGTTACAGAGTATTTTAAATATCTTTCTTTATCGTAAATCACTTGGAAGAAGTCGAATGAATAAAATATTTCCCTTTAAATTTCGGTTTTTTCAAATAACAAATATAATATTATATCCTACGATTACCATTAACCCTTTCAATACTCTTATACAAACTATCTGAAATCCCTTTTTTGTACTTAAACCGTAAAATCCTCGTCACCCATCCCTCCAACCCCATATGTATATATTCCACTTAACTATACAGCAGCAATTATTCACACCGACAACAACCACGTTTACTTCACCCAACGTGGGCAGAGCATTTAAACAACCCGCGAGAAGACCTAACGAGCCTCGTCGTTTTTCGAATTAACGAGCAGACAACACCCAACCCATCCTCGATCGATATCTTTCTCTCTCTCTCTCTCCCTTTCCTTTCCGATCTCTCTTTATTCGCATCTCAAGAGACAGCTGCAACAGCCCCGGGCTTATACAGCAAGCAAGTAAGAGTGTTAATAAACCGCGAACGAGAGCAGCGGCCGTTTAAGTGTCCGCGTGACAAAGTGTCAGCGCAAAGCTGAGAGGCGATATAAGCAAAAGCCCGACAGACGCGAGCGCGCGAGATTCAAACGCCCAAGCGAGTGTTATTACGAACGTCTGCGGGGATTGTTTATGGCGTACGTGTGTCGTGGTGGTTTTCAAGGAGAAAGTGGGACTGAAGGAGAGAGAGAGAGAGAGAGAGAGAGAGAGAGAGAGAGAGAGAGAGAGAGAGAGAGAGGTTGGATGATTTCTGTGGTGGCGGTGGTGAAGAAGGAGAAGGAGATCGGTTGGGAGTATATAGCGTGTGAAATGATGGTTGTTAGATGTGTATTAGAAGTATAGAGCCATTACTTTTTTAGTCAATACTAGCTATATTCAACGCGCTTCGCGCATATTATTTATTAATTTATTTTTCGTTTTTATGGTTATGAATATGATTAAGTTAGCTAGTTTCAGGTTAAAAATTTGTTTTAATTAGTTTAATTTATAAGATAATAACGTAAGTTGGATAAATAAAATAATGAATTTGTTTTATATCATTTTAATTTTTCAGTTTTAAATATGAACTTTGCAATTTTTAAAATTCAAACATATTCGATTTTGGCGCATATTCTATGTAGACCAATCAAATGAGCGAGTAACAACCAATGAAAGCAGTCTTATTGTGATGACAGATTTACTCCATCACTCTTTTAGTCAATATAAATAATATCAATATATTTAACGCGTATATATATAAAATATACGGATTTCATATTTTATTTCGGAATTAGAATACCAATATAATTCTTACTATATCGAATCGCATCGTCTTCTTTATATTAAATGCGATCGTTCCGTGTATCGAAAATTTTATCGAAACTTTTTAAAAGTCAATTTTCCATGTCAGCCGTGTATACCGTGAACCGAGAGTAAAACTTTTCACAAGACAAAGCAAACTTTACCGCGTAAAACTACCATCCAGGAACTTCTTAATTTTCACACTTACTTCGCGCCAACTGAAAAGAAAATCGTAATTAATGTAAAAGTGCGAAATTTTCTCGTACCCTTCTAGCTAAAAGATGCCCCTCTTATAACGAGCTTTACTTAAAATAATAGGCTTTTTAAAAATGAAGCACCCCGTGAATCTTGATTAAAATTTGTTCACCTCGCACACGTACGGTAGATGATAATTTCTACCGAGATGGCTCGGACACCCGCGACGTCGTGAGATTAAACCTTTTTTTTCCTAGACTCCTCTCTCTTTTTTTTATTTTAAAATTCAAATTAGAACAGGGGCATTTCGCTAGAACGAGCGGTGTTCCAACTTTTCCCAACAGCCACTTTTGCATCTCATATATATATGTACAGCGAGTAGCGCAAAAATATCCAACCTTTCTCTCTCTCTCTTGACAACGCTACGCACTTCGACAACTCTCGGCTCTCTTTTGCGATAAAACCTCTCCTTCTCCTCCTCCTCCGCCTCCCTCGCACATATACACACATACTCTCCTCGTAAAAACAGCTCGCTCGTGAGTTCCAGATGGCTCGGCCTATATTTACGCTATACTCATGCGTGTGCTCACACGTATATATATATCGAGTGTCCATTTTCTAATCGCCCTCTTTCTCTCTCTCTCTCTTGGTGAGAGGAAAAATGTTGTAGTGACGCGCATGCGTATGTGCTCGAGGGCTGCCGTTAATTACCCCTGAGGTATGAAATTATGCCTTCCGGTTTCACTCGTGTATGGACCGCGGAGAAATGCCGCGTTAAAGTGTCGGTAGAACGAGTTTGCGAGGTCGTTTTTATATATATATACACGTATATAGAGAGCGAGTTTTTTGCCGTACCATAAGACCGAACGTTTTGGTTATAAATTGATTTTGTTTTTGGGCGTTAATGCCTATAACTTCTTTTTTTTGTGCTTCTATAATTTCAAGAGATGAGTGCTAATGCGCGAGTAGTTTGCTTTTTTACGAGACGCTTGCTTCACAGCTTTTTTCGCGTTAAAATCAAACATCTTCCCTCTTTTTGTTTCCAACTTCATCGTTCAGAACTAAAAACACACCTATAAACCGTCAACTTTACTGCTGCTAAACTGAAAAAATCACTTGTCTACGTAAAAGAGGAATCATCGTCATAACCCATTACGCAAAGGACACGCGTATATCCGAAAAAGTTGAAAAACCGGTCGCGCGGTTCCTTCGAATCGATCGCTTATCTTGAACGTGTGACGATTTGTACACACGCGCGTTATACTCGAGGGTAGACGCAAGGAAAAAGACTTTTCTAGACGTTTCCTGGTTTTTGAGGATTTCGTGGAGAGAGGGATGAAAAAGCGCGAGCTAACTTTTTGCTCGCCATTGTGCGAGGAGCTTTTTCAAGCAGTTCAGTGGTGCTTCGCAGCCACAGAGTGGAATGAGAGAGAGTTTCTTTAGGGAAGCGTGGCTGGAGTTTGTAAGTATCTTAGTGATGCGCGAAACGACGAGAGGTTTTCCTTTTTTTTTTCTTTTTTTTAATTGTAAGGAATATTTTGTAGCCGTTGCGACAAGTTTATTATTTCAGTGGATTCGTTGTAAAAAGTTGCTGTTCATTTATGTAAATTATCTTGCGACGAAAAATTACCCAACTATAAGTCAACATTTTCTCTTTCAATAATAAAAAAGAAATAAAAGATTAATTCGTTGACGATTGTAATCCAATATATAACTGTGTGAAAAAAAGACTGATGAAAAGAAGTTAATTAAGTCTTTCGCCAACATACAAACGAACTAATATTTCATAACGAGAAGATTATGCGCGCCAAACTATTTTAAGAAATTAGCTAAAAGGAAATTAATATAATCATTATACAAGATAGCCCCTGGGGTGAAATCATCGAGACCGTGACAAATTTGATTACACTTGAATATCCGAATAAATATGACATCTAAATAACCTCTCTCTCTCTCTCTCTCTCTCCCTTCCTCTTCATATAACCGTAATCAATCTAAAAGCCATTCTCCTCGTCACTTGCACAAAAACCTCAAAACCTCTCTTATCTCATGATTCCTGCAGCACAAAAGCCACGTTGCGTCTTTGCCACTCAGAACTAATATAAAGGACCCCCAACGCTGCTACTACTGCTCATCCTTCTCTCCATTCTCTCACTTTCTTCTTCGAAAAAAAAAGAACTATACTATATATCTACATACATATACATACGCAAGCTAGCGCATGTATAACGAATTGCCAACGATAAAAATGCAAACGAGAATAGTCGGTGACGCAAGCGCACACGCGGTAGCGCAAAAGTTCGATGCCTATACGCGCACGCGTGTGCGACGGAAATAACGCGCTTGTTTGGATTCGCGTATGCGCGCATGGGAGAGAAGAGAGAGAGAGAGAGAGAGAGAGTAAGCGAGTGTATAGCATACACGCGGGAGCTTTTGTACGAGAGCGAAACTGAGTTTGGGCTCTGCGCTGTGGCGCGCGAGATATTCCCGTGCGGATGTTTTGTAAGAGAGAAAGAGAGAGAGAATGTGTGTATGTATATATATGGGAATTTTCTAGGTTTAATCGACTAGGAATTTTGATTTGGTATAGTGTAAACAAGTGAAGTTTTGGGTTAGTTTATTAGGTTTTTGCCTTTCGGCTTTTAATATAGCGATGATTTAATTAGCTGTGAATATAAGAAAACGATAAGAGATTAAATATATTAAGCTTTAAAATACCCGCGGCTTTCTAAAAATTAAACAATTTTCACAGCAGGTGATTTTCATTAATCTGCATGTATTTACACATACACATAACGAGCGATGAAAACCTCCGATTCCAGAGAACGAAGATTTGCATGAAATTATCGTACTACACGTGTATATATCAATAATACAGAAAACAACTTCATCCAGTACTAATCCTATCCCGTAACTCATCAATTTCATCTTTCTTCTTTGAAATCTCCATACTAAAGGTAAGAAAAATCTCCAACCAATTTCCATAACAACAAACCCTAACTAAAGACACCATTGAAATAATTACGCTAATAAAAACCTGCGCCTATAGTTGTCCTTTTTCCCTCCAACACTACAACGGCAGAGAAGAAAATTACGCTGCACAGCGTCGTTTTCCAGTCATTGGCGGTAACAGCAGCAGCAGCAGCAGCAGCAGCAGAGAAGAGATAACGATAGCTCGAGGCAGGCAGCTGGTATTGTGTCTAGTCGAGGTATATCGCTAGCAGAGCGCGTCGCGCAATTATCGTACTACTGCTGTCTTTGCAGAGAGAAGAGACAGACACCGTGACGAGATATAAATGCAGAGGTTTACTTTGAGATGCGACCTTTCAGCCTTGGAATATTGGTGAATTTTGGGAGTTGGTGTAATTTTAAAGAAACAGCTGTAGTGGTTTATTATGGTACAAGAGGTGAAAGTGTTTTTTGGAACGTCATGTATATATGCGAGTACCTTTTGTACAGAGCATAATAACTGGGTGAACAAATTGTTCACGAACTGTACAAAAGCTTCTACTTTAAGCTAATCTCTGAATGGAAAATCCCGTTGAAAAATTGCGACGAGTAGTCATTACCTCTTCCCTTCTTTTTCGTTCTTTTCTACCTTTGACGCGCTCGAAAGACACTTAATTATCACTGTCGCATGCGAGTGCGCATAAATTAATAACACTCGTTAATCACGAGAGTACAAATTACAATCATACTTTTCGCATTATATACCCACGAGCGACACGCTCGTGTTACTAAAAATATTATGTTATATAAGGAAGAGAACTGATTGTTTTTGCATTTATTGGCATTTAATTCGTTAAAATATATAAACGACATTCTCTCGGCATCGATATTTGCAGAACGAAGTGCGGCTTTAAATTCCGCGTTTGCTTTTAAAATTCCAGAGAACAACATCTGTTTCATTATCGCTCGCGCGTTTGCTTTTGCTGTATATACCTACGTAATATACGCGTTAATTATCACAGATTCGTATATATATATATAAAATGCAAATACATATATATATATATATACACACTAGCGAGTCTCTTATTTTTATGGGAATTGATTCGCGTCGCGCTCGCGAGACCTTGAAAATGAGTTCTAAATTATTTAAATTTGGCGAGATTTTAACGTATATTTTTCATAGCGATCGCACATTGACGTCACTTTTAAACATCGTAAAATTATATCTGATCGTTATCCGAGAACGACAGCGTTTTTATCTATATTTACCATTACATAACGGACTAAATTCTTTTTATATTTCCTTATTTATCCATAAGTTTTGTCGATCGTTGAATTATTAATGAATCCACGTAGAATCTTCTCGTAACCTGATTTATAAGCCGATCAATTCAACACTTTAGAAAATTAACATCTATACTGCGTACATATATATAGGGAACGTGTATACTGCATACATTTGTTGACAGTCCGAAGCACTTACGATTTCGCCGAATCTATTAAAACGCACTTCCGCGTATAGGAATAATCTTTTTCCCCATCCACCCGCTTAATCTTTGAAATTGTCCGTAATAAAATTAACCACTCGTCGTCTGTTTGTTTCTTTTCTTTCTTTCTCCTTCTACCGAAAACTTTTTTACTCACTCATAAACCAAAGAACCAAAAAAAACGACGCGAACTACCGAAAAACACAGTAGTATACATGTAATATCGGTGGTGACCCATTTTGTGCCGTTGCCCGAAAAACGAAGCAGCAGTAGCAACTTTATACAGATGTGCCAAATTTTTAATTTACACGCTGCAATTACACACACACACACATATATATATATATACGTATCCTCCCGCTCGTTATTCCGCAATTAAGGCGGAAGCTTCCAGCGTATATATACAATTCAGCGCACTTTTGTCGGAATTTCACTTAAAACATTTTCGCCGAAGACACTTATTTATATATATATATATATATATATATATATAGCATTCGCGGTTTATAAATTAATGACCGCGTATTACGCGAAACAATGATTCAATCAAAGTATACATATCTACTAATGCCGTAATTCTAACTCTCCTCCATTAATATGACAAAACCCCCATTCGTCTTTCTCCTTTTTGCTTATTCATCGCAGAAAGTTCGATGATTCAAGAACTTCCATCCTACGATTATACGAAAGTCTATTCCCAATCTAACTTTCACGAAGCGACGTATAACAATATAATTATTGTTACTACTATATCCTATATATAGACAAGTTAGCGCCAGCAATGCAACCATTATATTTACTCATTTACGTTATATATATAAATGATCTATTTACAGGGATGAAAAGTTTTCGCTTCCAGTCGAGCTGGATAACAAAGCGGTGAATGAAAATCTATTTATAAAGCTAGACCCTCCATTCACACAGCGACTTCAGTGCAAATCAGCGCGCGCGCGCGCAAATTCCGCGTATAGAATGCGTTTCATTCACAATACCGAGGTTTACATCTCTATATGTATTGCAAAAAAAAAACGAAGAAATTTCAAATTCATTTTCTTTTCATTCACATAAACTCCTTACATATATTTATATATTAACTATACAACTCACCGTAGTATATCTATACCCATCGCTGCCATTATGGTACCCACCGCCGTTCACCATCATCATCGTTGGCATCATCGACGACGTACCACCTCTAAGCCTCACACCTGGTCCCCGCACTCCACCCTCGTCGTGCATCATTCGTTTTCCTTTCACCCCTTTCACACTTTTTTATTCACTATATACATTATCACTTACATTTCGCGTATTATACGATGTGTATTATACCCACTTTTTTTTTACACATATACACACTTTCATTCAAAATTTGTTTCTTCACTATATGTGCGCAAAGAGCGAAGAGCGCGAACGCGCGCGAAGCGTCGCGTCGATGGCTCGGCGGCGGACTCACGAGGATACGCACGTCAGAGGAGAGTATCCCCGGGTCCGCGCATGCGCTCGTCTTGCGGCGCCTCTCTTTCTCTCTCTTCTCTCCTCTCTCTATACTCTATACGTTGTATACGAGAGCGCGCGCACGGCTGCTCCTTTTTTTTTTACAAAGACGCGCGCGTGCGTGGAGAAGGAGGCGATGAAGAGGTGGTGGTAATGGTGGTGGTGGTATGGTATATATGGTATGTGTATGTGCTTTTTTTTTATTTAGGTTAAACGAGGCAATTGATAGATAAGACTTAATTTTGCGATGGTTTTTGCTGCTACGTTGAGACGTGGTGATGATTAAGAGGATAATTGTGGGAGCAGAGAGGATGGCCATCGTTATTGTTTTACGTGTGTGTATATATATATCTATATATAGGTTCGATGGTATGAATGTTTCCTTTCGATGCAATGGTGTACTGGTACTTAAAGGATTTAATTCACGGCTTTACGGTCATTGTATTCTAACCGCATTCCCGTAAGATAATATTATATTTAGCTCTTTAGCGATACAAAAGCTCTAGAAATCTCTGACTAAGAGAGTATATATTATGGTTGTGTATATATAATAATTTCGTTACATCACGTACACGTACGTATACTTATATCTACGTTTCATAAACGTGTGTATATGTATGTATAAAACAAAGCCCTGGTGTAAAGTAGGTCCGCTGACTTTAAAGAGTTCAAAGTGAGAAAAAAAAAGATGACGGATAGGACAAAGCAGCTCCTTTTTTGGGGGGTATTGAATACAGTAAGTGTGAGGACAAATATGTATTGAAATTCCAAAATACGTGGTATTGTCGAGCGAACAATACGGGAACGTTGTCAAAAGAAACTCCGCGGAATAATGTATATATATGATATTTTTCTCAAAGATTCCTCGCAATTTGAAACGCGATCCTTCTTTCAACGACTCGACACGATCATTGTCTTGTCTCTCGTGGTTTTACCAGACATCATATATATATATACACACGAGGAAACAACTATACATATATACTACATCAACAGATCGAATCATTGTGGCGCGTCAACGTCAAAAATAACCAATCATCCCATATAATGATCCCCCCCCCCACCCCACCCAGTATATATCATCTGACCCTCGATCGTACTCGATCAAACGTCCTACTAATCTCGATCTAATTACATGCACACACCCATTAGCCACCTTATCTCTTATCTTCAATCCCGAAAAACCTTCACCACTCCCACAATATCAAAACAAAACAACGCGTACGTATATATACACTTGTGCCTGGCTAATTTTTTAACGTTCGTGAATATAACCGGTCAGCATGGTGGCCTTGATCCTCGCGCGTGTTTGATTGGCCGCGATTGGCTAATTTGCGACTCGCGCACGCGTGTGTGCGATTCTTCTTCGACTATTTTTTTGTATGTATATATACGTTCTCTCATTTTTTTTTGCCCTGAGGATACGACGTGAGGATATACCGTAGCTAATACGTTTCGAAGTGTAATTGTGTGTGGTTTGTGGGAATTTGAGAGGAAGATTTTTAATGATAACTAGATTTTTGTTATTTAAAGTGATTGCTAGGGGAAATAGAGAATTGGTTAATGAAATGGGAATAGAATGCCGATGTAAAGCTAAAATTTTAGAATACACCTGCGTATATATATTTAACAATAAAATTTTATACTCGATTTAACATTTATTTAAGCTTTTATGCAGCTGTGCATCGCTCGTAATATCCGTATAACAAGTTTATTATATATGATATTATTGTTAGTGGGTATAAACGAATATATATGCGCATGTCCATATACCGTATAAATCTCTCCGAGTATGAACCCATTTTCAATATAACATTCATCACCGGTGATATTAAATGAAATCAATTTAATCAAAGTGAATTTTAATATTCCACCTTGTTCAATATATATATTCGTTCTGAAAAACAAATGCAATCCATATACGTCCTGAATATTATACAAGCATTGATGCATTATACCATCAATATTAAATTACCAATATATAATAATCCGAAACTCAATGTTTCCCAAATGGACATATTAAATTGACAAACAATGCATTCGCGGTTATGCATTAAAACGGTCCTCGTTTGTATATGTATATATATATATACATCTCTTTATATATATAAACGACCAAATATATCCTCGATATAAATCTAAACAAAGCGAAATCCACTGGAAACCTTAATACGCGTTGAACGGAAGCAAAGGTCTTGAGTGTAAGGAAAAAAAACAATGGCAATTCACGTTCCAAATCATTTCGCGATACAATGCTCGCACGTATGTGTGTGTATACACGCGTATAGTATTATATACGTGTGCGTCGTAGCAGTGGCGGCACGTTTAATAGCGATCGATTACCGGCCTCGTTCCGATAATTATAATCGATCACGCGTCCAAGTGTACACCCGCGTTGTCTCTCTATCTCTCTCTCTACTGGTGTCTCTTGACTGTCCCTTGAGATCGTCGCGCTTACATCCGGTTGCGCTGATTGCTATACGACGTATGTACCTCGGCGTCTATTGAAATTCGGATTCGAACGCGACGATCGTGTAATGATGATTATGTAATTCCTTTGAGTCTTCGTGAATTTATAAGAATATATTTATATGTGCATCGATGTTGATACATATGTATAGATACGCGATTTTCTAATAAATTTTATGGTCCAATTACCGTGTGTTTTATTGGTTGTCGTCGTATATATCTCGTTGAATTACAAAGGACTTTACAATGGTTATAATACTTTTTTTGCAGAGGTATGGAATTTAAACCCGAGAAGGAGGAAAAAAAGGCTACGTGCTGAATTGGATTTTTCGCTCCGCTAAATTTGAAATTGAAAATGGTATTCGATATATATGTATACGTATATATACGAGTCTCAAGTCGTTATTATCGTTTGGTTGCTCGTTTTATGCGCATTCTCAAAGCTAATCGAAAAACTGTCATCTTACTTTGTAATGTTACAGCTCCGGCGTTGACTACTACTACTACTTCTACGAGCAAAACCCCACCGGTATTATGTGTTTACTCTTGTTTGCTATAAAATCCAATCCCGTTCGTAATTTCGCTCGCATAAAACAGAACGAAATCACAGTAGCACTTATAAATATATATATATACCAGCCGCTATGCGTATACCCTTTTCCTCTCTATACGCGTTAATTTCCATCGTCTACAGTTCGAAATGTGTAATATAAAGTCGTACGTATATATACTCCGTTTGTATTATGGGAAACAATGAACCTCATCCACGGCTTCTACCCCAAACACATATATACAAAATCAATCCACACGCCGCCACTGGCTATATACTCTTACATCAACACGGATAATCTACACCTTATATATACACACATACATGTATAAAAACATACACACTTGCGTCTCGTTTTTGGATAAACATTAACAAGCCCGAAGACAGATCCTAATCCGATAAGGCGAACGGCCTGCGGGGCAAGTTTAAATTTAGACGGAAATGCAGACTGTACGAAAGGGAGAGGAGGGGAGAGGGACACAGCAAGCGTACTTTAATTTTTACCCCCTTCTTCCGGCGTGAGCTTTTTCCCTGTGGGGCGTATGCCCCGACAGAAATAGAACGACGACGAGGCGCGCGCGTGCGTCTGGCGCGTGCTCTCTCTCTCTCTCTCTTTCCCCCCCTTTACTCTGCCATACCGATAAAATTCCGCATCTGTGTTTTTAGTATGTTTTTTGGAGGTGTCTATATATGTGTGTGTGTGTGCGTCTTGTGTCGGCGTTTTTGAGGATGTTGTTAGCGAGAGAAGAAGTCGGTGTTTTGGTATGCTATACGGGATGTGAAGAGGGACCTAATTGCTTTGTAATTGTCGCGCGCTTTACTTTTCTTTGACAGACACGAGAGAGAGATAGAGGATGCTGCAAATTTAACAAATTTCGAGAGATGAGTGAAAGAGGAGGATGAGGAGTTTTGGTGGATATAAGGAGACTTGGTTAAGAAGAAGTTTTCGATGTAATGAGATGGTAAAGGTTGTGTGGTTTGCATCGTGAAATTTACATGAAAATACGGTTGTTTAAATTACAATAGTTAGAGTGTGGTACACGGTTAGAGCAGAGTTTTAGGTTAAAATTATGTGAATTGAATTCCAGCCATTATCATTGTTCATTTACAATCTCTATTGTAGATTAGAGCTCAGGTGTATAAATATATTTGTTAATATTTTACGAAGAAAGTTAACAGCTTTATACAGAAATACCGCACTGTAATTATAGCCATATAAGTAAAAAGATTACAATGTCCATTAAACAAACATCCTTACATAATGCACATCTTCACTCGTTAACCATGTCGACGTTAAAAAGTATATTTTAAAATCCTTGAAGACGTACTCAAATATACGATTCCGTCGAAAATACACCCAAAACACTAAGCTATTTTGGCACATGACACGCATTTTTACGGCGAAGACGAGCTGCTGTGCACGGCAACACGAACGACCCAAAAACTGCATTCATTTGTAAAGCGCATGCGCCGTGTTCTCTCTCTCTCTCTCGCGCCAGATGTGTGAGATATTCCAAAATATATATATATAGCAATCAACAAACAACAGCTTTATGTGTAGGTAAAAAATTTTACGAGATTCTTTTTCGGCGCACACGACTCTTTTTCTTACACACGTGGTGCTTTGATTTTTGCCGACTGCGCATAAGCGACTGCACACATTTGGAAAGGCAATTTTTTTTTGTATGCGTGTTTGCGTTGTGGAGACGTGTCAAAAGGTTCTTTACCAAAGTCCACTGTTGATGCTCGAGCTGTTAATCAAATCAGCGCGCGAGCATTTCGGTGTCTTGTCCGAAAGAGAAGAAAAAAAAAGGGAAGGAAGAGGGAGAGAGAGAGTACATGACTTCATTGCAGGCTGCAGTGTTGCGTGGTTGTCTTATAGCTTTAAATTACGAATTATTGAGGATGATAAAAAACACTGCGTCTTTTTTTATTAAAGAATCAATTTGTCGTTAACACACATACTTAATTAATACAAATGATGCGTACAGCTATATATGCGTAAAAGGTGGAAAAAATTTATGCAATAAAACGTTATACGATATTTAATTGCACATATATGTAACCACAGTACTTTTGAGGTTGTATAAATCAATCGTGTAAAATTTATTATTCAATAAAATGATATTTTGAAAGATTCGTAATTCATTAATTAACGTATATATTTATAAACATTAAGTATCAGCTACTAACAGTAATTAAAAACTGTAAGATACTTTTAGCCTGAAATTCAAATAAAAAAAAACTGCAAAGAACCGAAGGAAACTCCAACTTTCGAAACGAAAAACTACACCAATACCCCCGTTAACCGCAGTCACGACTATACAATTCTCTCTTACCCTAAAAATCCGTGAAACAATGACACAGTCTCTCTCTCTCTCTTCGTTTCATCTCCCTCGAAATCCCAACGATTGCGAAATGCATCTCTACATATACACACATATCCATCCCACGTTACTACTACTACTACCACTACGACTTGTATCCGCAATTTTGTACCTTCGTTCTATGTGTACACAACCCATCTCTCAACCTCTCTCATAACCTCTCAACTCTCGTTCTCGCGTATGTCTATACATATATACAATATATCTACCTCACTATGAGCTTCACGACGACGACGACGACAACAGCAACGTGTCTTCGCTCGGTCGGCAAATAAAAAAAAAAAAAAAGCAACGGCGAATAATTTTCGATCACCCGCGAAGAGGATCGCCGCGCGTGGGAACGACACGCGACGACTTGCGGTCCTTCTCTCTCTCTCTCTCTCTCTGTCGGTCGAGTGAAAGAGAAAGAGAGAGGGAGTTACAAGGCGTGCATTATGTGCCGCGCGAGCGCGAGGAACCCTTCTTCTTCTTCTTCTTCCGCGACTGCTTCTATTTCTACAAGCTTGTGTGATATGTATATGTGTGCCGCGCACGTGCGCCCAGTTAGAAAGAGAGGGAAGGAACGAGGCGTGGTTGTAGAAGAGGAGGAGGAGGAGGAGGGAAGGGTTTTCTCTTTTGTGGCGTGATCGGATTGATGATTGATTTTCGGAGGTGCGAAGATATATACATATATATAAGGAGAGATGACTTGTTGAGTCTATTGCTGCTGTTGTTAAGATTGAATTTGAACGAGGGATTATAATGGAATGATACACGTGTATCAGTTTCTATTGTGTTTTGTGAATACCTAAATATAGTGTTTAGTAACGAGGACCATTAAATTGCTCTATTCCGAGTAGATGCACACAAAGCTCTTCTTCTCTTGATACAGTCAAATCCGTCATCAAGTGGAAATTAATCCCAACCGACCGATCCGTACAATGAATCGCTGACGACTGATATAACCATGATGGGGTTCCATTCAATTCACTCCCCCTGAGAGAGAGAGAGAGGGAAACGCGTCATAGACAACGACGATGCTGCTCAAACACGCGCGAGTAAATAACTTGGGTATGGGTTGTTGGGAAACAATTCATGAATCGAAACGATTGAATATCTGCGCGTGTTATACTTATTCCGCATATAACCGATCGAGGAAAAGTTTATATTATGCGAAAAAGTCAATCGTGGGAATGCTTGGATTATGAATTTTCAATGAGGTTTTGAATTTTTGTAAAGAAGAGTATGTACATGTATAGCAAAAAGGTATTTTGAAATTTTAATGTAACGTTATATTTTCTTTTTATTTAAACGATCCAACTTTTTTTTCTTTATAATATATATGTACATAAGCACGATTTTCAATATACCAAAGAACCTCTAAAAGCTACTTTTCCTCGCCCACTATTCCCCATTACATAGCATTTCGCTCGACTATTACTACTACTACTACTTTATCCTCGTAAAATACCTTATAAAATTCTTTCCTCAAAAAGTGCAGATCACGCTAAGCTCCAATTACGTACATACATCTTTCTCAGCTCTACGTTCGCAAGCAAAAAAAAAAAGAAAAGAGGTTTTACGCCAGCTGAGCAAAAATCGAACATCACTGCGCGTGGCGCCGATTCATCGAAATGCGAGAAAGCATTGCACGAACGCGCGAGTGGGAGGGTGAAAAATGTCTGCTACCTCATCCAATTCAAATCTATGCAGAAATTCTTACTGCTGACGCGTATACAGCCGTGGCTATCGTTAGCAACGCTCGCTTTAACCGTTTCCGAATATCATATATATATATATATATATATATATATACTGGGTAGGACCGTATTAGACCAAAGGATTGTGGAAGAACGAAGAGGGGAGGGGGTGAGAGTCCGGTACGGAAGTAAGTTTCGAAGGGATAAGTCGTTGTGATGAATGAAAAGTGGTAGGGGGTTGGTCGTTTTTGTTAGGATTTTTTTGTAGGAGGAGAGAAAGATGAATTGGATTATAATAAAAGTTTAGTGTGAGTAATAGTTTTTTGTCTTTTCAGAAAATTGGCAAAATTTGTTTTCATCGTTACCCATAAAAAGAAAACACTTAACCCTATCTGAAAATCAAACCTGGATTCCCATGCCGGCATCACACTACCCTCGTAGTAGTCCATCCTCCTTAAAGCTCGCTTATGCCAGCCAGTCAGCCAGCACCACCCACGCGTTTGCTCACGAGAGCAGCGAACCCCTGACCCACATACCCTCTTCTCGCATGCCGAGGCCTTGAAGGGGGTTGCGCATGTGTACGTGTATGTACACTATATGTGCACTGCGCCAACGAACGGACTTTATACGACGGACGCTCCAATCCCCGTCGTTCCGTTCCAATTTCTCTCTCTCTCTTTTTTTTTTGTTTTTTGGCTAGAAAACCGGCGAGAAAACAGAGGTTCAAACCCCCACATATATATACACACACACATACGTGCTTGGGAACTTTAAACTCTCGTTAAATTGAAAATACCACGCCGCGGCGCTTGAATTTGTACGCTCTGTCTTTGCTGCGAGTTATTGCGAAGAAGGTGGTAGTGGTATATATATATATATATATATATATGTAGGAAAGACCGGGTGTTTAATGTTTTTTGGGGGTACGTATAGGATGATAATAAAGGTTTACGCGAGTATGGAGGGAACGTATAAACGGAGCTATAACGATGCTAAAAGCACAGTGCGTATGAAGAGCAAAGAACGGTACGTAGGTTATTAATTTTGGTAAAATGACTGGAGAAGGTCGAGACGCAAGTAAAATTTCATTGCGGAAGTGTATATAAGGTACGTATAGAGGTGATGAAATTAGATTAGAAATTTATTCTAATTCGCGAACACGGTTGATCTAATTTTCCAGCAACGGAACGGTGGCTGCTCAATTCATTCCGGTTTTCACGCGGGGATATAGCAGCTGTATTTATAGAAATTTAATGGCACGCGCGAGTGCGCTGTTATACTGTTAGGAATTGCCGAAGATACGAGCGTTGGTTCGAGTTTAACGACTGTATGTGTGTGTGTGTGTGTATGTCGTGGGTGCGTGTTATTGCATAGATTTATAAATATACGTATAGGGATTCCGATGCACGTTACGTTTCGATTTTAATTATGTTTTGGAATAGAAGCGTATAAGAAGTAGTAGTGGTAGTAATATCGGCTGGATTGGTATAAGGAATACGATAAATTGTGCGGAGAATAGCTTTTCAATCAGCATGTTTGTTACATAAAGTCTAATAATATTAATAATAACGGTGCAGGCATCATATTTTGAAATACTTCGTTTTTAATAAAGTGTATCAATTATACCACTACGACTATACTACTACTCTACTTTGTAGAAATGATATTACGAAACGCATGAATTATCCAGTCACTCTCGAAATTCATTAATATTAATTTATATTGATTTTGATTGGTCGTTTTAAAAAGGCGTTGAAATAGGCGCATCATTGAATGACACAGAAAACTCGTACACGGTTAAATGCATCTCCCTCATTTTAATTCAAATTCAAACTATTTTCATTACGATCCTCACCCTACAGCATTGTTATATACAACTTTTTTAATCGGAACTTTAACTTTAACTTCTGCCCTCTCTAAAAAGAAACATTCTCTACTCTCTAACGTTGAATTAGTGAAAATTTCTCCACCATTTCAATTAGTGGAAAAAAAACTACTAATTTATTAGTGCATATTCACTATTTCAATTAGTAGTTTTTACTAATTTAATTAGTAGTTATTAAAAAACTACTAATGAAATAATGAATATGCACTAATAAATTAGTAGTTTTTTCCACTAATTGAAATGGTGGAGAAATTTTCACTAATTTAACTTTTGATAGTAACATTGTAAAACTTCCATATAAACAATCCACACATCTCAACTTCCCTATAACCCCCACGTGACCACAACCACATCAATCACCACCATCAACGCGAACTTTCAACTAATCAGTGTACTACTCACCGTGACAGTTTGACTGTTAGTCGGGCTGGGACTCGGACTGGGCGTCGAATTCGGTGTTGAAGACGCGGCGTCACCTGTCATCGACGCTGGCACTCCATTCTTGTTGTTGGCAGTTGCGTGGTGCTGCTGCTGTTGTTGCTGCTGACCACCACCTCCACCGGCGTTGCCACTGTTGTTGGCAGTGGTGGTGACGTTGCCGACCGTCGGGAACGCCCGCGCAGGATCGGCGTGCCATTGTTTGTGGATCTGTTGCGAAGTGTCACGAAACCTCGCGCCCTGGAATAAAACGAATGGAATTGTATTAAAAGACGTGTTTGGTTTTGAGATCAAGTAATTTTTTTTTTACATCTGATAGGTTTTGTTAGTTGCGTAGTGTTCAATGTTGGGTATCTTATATGACATTTATTATAGAAATATATATGTTGAAGTAATAGTATGCATAATTTAACAATTTAACATTTAATTTATACCCTCTAAATTCGAATAAGTGAAATTCACTAGCATGTAAAGTAGTGAATATACGTGATATACTATTTAAACATAACACTTATAAAAAATGTAATGGGTTATTGTTCGATTCATAATATACATATAAATGATTTTTCTATTACATAATATCATTTAAAGAAAAAAAGCGAAATAAATAAATTAGATTTAAATCTCGTATCTTATATAAACTTTATTATACGCTATGTAAACTATTATCGAAAACTCACAGGCCCTCGCAACATCACGTCAATCTTTATAATACCATACCCGCATTTCCACTCACTATACACATATATATATATATATATATATACACACACACACATCTACTTGCGCTCCCCACCGAAAAATCACACTCCGCGCTCACGACTCGTGCAAAAATATATCCCAAGAGACACCGTTTTCTCATGCCTCCAGCCACCATACACACACAAACACACACACACACACACACACATACATTCGATGCAATTTACATGGCACGTTGTGCACAGTGCTAAAGGGTAAATATTAGGCGACGTCATTACCCCGCATGAGCGTTTCATTAAAGAGACCGGCTGAAAGAAAAAGGGTTAGACCGTTGCTGCCGATGTCGCCTCGCGTGCTCGCGTGCAATCTTTAGGTAATTGCGCGTTTACGCAACGAGAGAGCCACTACTGCATTGCTCGCCGCCGCCGCTGCCGCAGCCACCGCTGTAATAACAATTAGCGCTCGTAGAAGTAAGTGGCGAGTACTGCCCGCCTCTATATATATGTGTGTATATAGGTATATATGCGAGAGGAGAAGAAGAAGAAATCTTTTAGGATCGTGTGGTAGCGGGACTGCGCATGCATGCATGCGGGTCTCGTCGCGTAATTTGACTGCGATTTGTTGGAGACGCGGAAGAGGTTTCGGGAGATGATGTGTATATATATGTATGTGTGTACATGTGTGGAAGAGAGAGAAAGGCTTTGTTTATGTCGCGGGTTTGGTAATGGGGGAGGACGTTTGGGATGTCTCGGTGTGTACTGCGTCGTAAAGTTGTCTGCGGGAAGGTTTTGAATGACGTCGTGGGAAAATGCGGGAAGAAGAGAGAGAAAGAGAGAGAGAATGTGCAAAGTGGCCCGGTAAAAAAAGTTTAGCTAAAAAAAATAGCTGTAAGTAATAGGTGAAAAATATAACTGTAATGCATGGATTTCC